>KZ062848.1:17389-66722 GCA_002091835.1 Anopheles maculatus
ATATATGTACAAAATATGAATCGGAATCTTCAAACAACATAAATAAAAAATAAGTTAAAATATTACATCTCTTTGTTTTCACAAAGTCGAAAACTTATTTTTCCACATGCTTCAACAAGGGTTCAAAAGAAGGTATTTCATTAAACCAAAGCTAAAATGATTTTAAAGCGAATCAACAAAAAAATAATAATCCCTACCAAGAAATGAATCTAACGCTCTAGGCATTCATACTTCTTCCCACGTTCACTTAAAGAAAGGAAGCAAGCCGGTGACAATAACAAAGAAAAAAAAAACAAACAAATAACATTACGCCAGAATGGGGAGAACCGGATTTTTATCGCAATATTGACACCTCGCGCAAAATCCAACCAGCTCTCAGTGAATTCTCATCTGCACACTGGGTTTCGGAACATTATCAACCCTGCCGCCTGCGGGACACACAATGCTGTGCGTCGTAATTGGGGTTTCATTTCTGCTTTGACAGAACAACAGCTTTATCGTGCACTGTGTTTTGTTTTAATAATATC
Source organism: Anopheles maculatus (assembly GCA_002091835.1). Lineage (NCBI taxonomy): Eukaryota > Metazoa > Arthropoda > Insecta > Diptera > Culicidae > Anopheles > Anopheles maculatus. The sequence continues at coordinate 17,917 of KZ062848.1, forward strand.
AAATCCACCAAAGCTTTTGAGGAGTCCCGCTGTGCGTTGAGGTATTCTTATGCGTCTTAAGTTTTAATATAGTAGCGCACAGCAAACCTTTATCTGACGTTGGATGGTGTTGAAATTGTACCCATAAACATTGCATCGCCGGTGATGTGTGCAATAATGTCACACTTGGTCCATGTGGGAAATGGAAGAACTGTACAAAGTCCACGTATTGCTACAGACTTCATTTTCATCCCAACGGACGAGGGAAGAAAACAACCAGACACCGTATATATCCTTTGCACGGCAATCTTCCTCGGGTGTAGTGGTCCAGCAGCTATCTGGAGGGGCTGGGTATGAAATACCGGCCACAACTCACCAGCCAAAAAGGACAAGAACATCTCATTTGCATTGGTTAATTTATTGCCAGCAGAATGGAGGAAATGGACGAGCTCGCCCCGGGACAGAACACTGGCGGACACACCGGTGCACTAATGAACATGTTAACAGTAGTCGACAACCCAAAAGGGCAGATAATTGAGTCGCGGCTTTCGGGGCTAACCACTCACCCGAACCCGAACGGACACGGTCCCAGCAACGGAAAAACGGAAGGAATTCCGCTCGTCCGCATTCAAATTTATTTTCCCAGTCTCAGGCGCCTCTCACAACTAACCACGCGCGCGCGGTTGTAAAATAAAGGAACAAATTATTTTTAATTGCCGCACTGTTAGTTACGTCGTTGGGTCCCTTCTTGCTTCCCTGCTGCTGTCCTGGTATGGTAGCATTAGAGAAAAGAAGCGGTGTTATAAAAGACGAAAAAACCCAGCTCTGGTGACAGATCGCTCTATTGCAGACTCGTTTTCCCGGAAAAGCGCGGACGCTTCCGTTCCGTCACTCTTTGGTTTTTGATTTTTTTTACCGTACAGAATTAGAAAAAAGGGGTAAACCATGAGCGATGCGCAAAGAGCTGCAAATGAGGCAAATAAATTTCAATAAAAGGACTAACTAGGAATAAAATGCTGTCATCCTGAGCAGAAGGAGAAAAAAGGCATCCCTTAAAAGGATGGTACCATTAGAAGAGGAAATTATTATCCAGCTCGAATAGTGGTTTCACGGTACCGGTAGTTTTATGGCACATAGTTTCACATGTGTTCTGTCTAGCTGTTTTTACCACACCAAAACTCCGTAAACGTTTCGATGTTCTTATCTTATCGTTTCGTCCGTGGACTGTCGATAATTTCCTGACCGTGGTCAATCATGTGCAGAAACATAAAATTCTGAACCAGAATCGATTTTTTAAACTTCCGAACAGAATCACAACTGCAAATGCACCCGGAAAAGCATTGAGGTTGGTATCGCCCCGCCGGTCAAAAATTTTAACCAGTTCCAAGCCATCCTTTTATGGCTAAAACTTTGCGAGACACCACAAAACCACACACGTCCATAAAACCAATCATATCTCGTGTCGTAAAATTTAACACGATTATTTCGTGCCGAGAGCGCGTTCCTGTATGTGCGCTAGATGGATTATGGGTTTGATGGGATTCAGTTTAGAGCCATCGTCCAGCGAGCGCTAAAATGCATACCTCGGTCGGTAAACTTCTTTTAATAGTTCGATGCGCTTCGATGCACACGCAAACGGCAGTAAACTCAATTCTAAACTCTTCCCAGACAGGCTCGGTTGATGATTCATATACAGCCAGACTTGCAGGCGGATAGATTTTATCCATGCTCTGGACCCAGCCTTTGTCTGATTTTGCAAAATATTAGCCTACCACACGCAAAACTAGAGACGCTTCGTTTTCCAAAATTCAACACCATCAAAATTTGACCTAGAAAATTTGAAAGATGGCAGCCGCAAATTTGACATTGTAAAACTTTGCAGACCGAGGTTGTTTAACGACAATGGCAGTGGCTATATTTTCTAATACAGAAAATCGATACATGACTAAGTGATCCAATGAAGCCTACTTTGAACCTTCTTCCTTTTAAGGGTAATTTTACATTACTTTGTTTGGAGCCCTACTTTGCGCAACGGCGTTATTACAACACCAATCTCACAACACACCACATCATCCAGCCAGCCGTGTGTACGCGTGTGTATCCCCCGACGGCAAATGTATGGAAAATATCAATTAATTTCGATTGATTATTCATCTTCCGTGCCCGGGAGATTGCCACACGTTGGCAAACTACATGTAAAACTGGCAACATACCGTCCGCCCGAAAGCCGCTCCGTATCTAATGTCTTTGCACATTAATCATACCGATTCGATGGAGATCATGATGACGACAAGGCGGCAAGCAGGAAAGCGATGACGATGATGATGGTGTATAATGGTCGAGAGAGCAACGGTACGTACCCTCAGGCTGGCTATTTCCACAATCGAGTTGTAGCTTGATTGGAATTACCGGGGAAAGCAATCGATTATGCTCTTTGCTGTTGCAATAGCCTGACTACTAGTTTACATTATATTTGCACTACATCGCTATGCCCACCTGAAACTAAAATGAATTGTGATTAGCACAATATAATAGGATATTCTTAGTAGTGTTGCTATATGTTTTTACTAAAACCTGTTTTTTAATAAACCATGATATATGTTGTTTTTGTTGTTAATAAATATATTACATAAAAATAGAAAAACGGCTTAGGGCGTCTTTGTTGAATAAACATCAAAGGGTTTGAAGAAATTTTAAGACTGAAAACAATCCTTGAAATTCTCTCCAGCAACCGCACAATAAACTAAACCAAATTGCCAATAATCAGATGGAATCATTTGACGGTGACAATCTCGAAGTGGTAGAGGAACTCTATTCCCTTCATACGATCATAACTTTGATTAATGACATAAACAAATTAATTCGTGCGCACAAGAAGACTAAACTAAACCTAGCTTATCTGTATGCTGGTGTCGATATCCTCACGATGGAGAATATCAGCGACCCGCACGAGACGTAGCGAAGCACAGCAGTTCTTTGGTTGGATCAAGTGAAGTCGACGCTGTAGGAGAGATCGAACGTAGCCGCAGGTGAAGGAGTGCAGCCCTGCTTGGAGTATCTTGGAATTGACAACCTGCCCATGTCAATACTGCAACTTTGAGATAGCTTAAAAGAATATTTTCTCACGTACTCGGAGAAGAAAAAAATAGCTCATTTTAGATGATTAGTAGAAAGACATTAGATTGATATACTTTACGTACACATATATCTTCAGGAATTGAACCATTTCCAAGGATACCACAAAATTCTTGGTTGTAAAGTTGACTGCTTTGGCTGCCAAAGTCTTTTTTTATTCATATAGAACGGTCGGGTCATCTCGCTATGGTTGCAGGCATTTAAAGTGATGAAAATTCTTTCCTTGAATTTGCGAATCGTTATTTTCCAATCCCATTTTGCAGAACTATGACTGTAACAAATCGATTATTCAACCCAATTTTTGAACGGCTGCTCTAGACAAAGGGATACGACAACAAAAACTTGGCTAAGGTTTCCACAGAATTTATCTGAAATATCTACTTTGCACATTCCTTCCTAACAATGATCAAGACAATTTTATATCCAGTAAAGACTATTTAAATTAATCTATTTCATCAGACAAAGACAAGGGATACGACAACAAAAACTTGGCTAAGGTTTCCACAGAATTTATCTGAAATATCTACTTTGCACATTCCTTCCTAACAATGATCAAGACAATTTTATATCCAGTAAAGACTATTTAAATTAATCTATTTCATCAGACAAAGACAAGGGATACGACAACAAAAACTTGGCTAAGGTTTCCACAGAATTTATCTGAAATATCTACTTTGCACATTCCTTCCTAACAATGATCAAGACAATTTTATATCCAGTAAAGACTATTTAAATTAATCTATTTCATCAGTCTATCAATAAACTGTACCAGCTTCGTTTAACGCTATATGCTTGCTGTAAAGTATCAATAAAACGCAACCTATAACAGGTTCCTATTTTAGAACACCCACTTATTGAAACGCTTTTACGCCCGGCCGTTCGTACCAGTTGTAACCACACTGCGCACACCATTTTGTACGTCATTCCACCACCCGCTGGCCAATTGATTTGCACCATTATTCCCCAAAAAACGTGACACACGCCACCCCAAGCTCGCACCATCCCGGCACTTATTCAAGTTTTTTTGAAAAATTACGGCCAATTTCGATGATAAAGCGCATTTTCATGTCTCCTGTCCCGATGATCAAACCTGCCAGCCCGCCGTGATGCGATATTTTATGATTATGAATTGTGTTTTATTTCACCATCGTCGCCAAAAACCTGTTAATATATCTATTCATTTATTATCATTTTTTATTCCCCGTGAGCATGGTGAATGGTGCAGCAGGAAAGAAACGCCAGCCAGCCAGCCACTCGAACACACCCCACACCCACCACCAACGGGGAAAGCCACGCGCGAAGTGGAAAGCATTTCCACGGGAGAAAACGATTTTATGTATTTTTTTTGTTCCCTTTCAACGGCTCGAACGTTTTGTGACCGATTTTCTTTGTTGACTTACAATACGTTCGTATCGGCCGTATCGTTTCGGTGAACAGTTATCACTAATATATTACGCTTTGCTGTTTTACCGTACCCGGCTTTTCACGTTTTTTTTGCCACCGCAAAGTGCAGAGAGTAGGTGTGCGTAAACCGATCATCGAGTATGGTAGATAAATAGAAATAAATTATGTTTGCACTGCAATTTCTCCAATCGCACCGAACCGAGCAGGGTCGTTTTGTTTACAGTAACGCATTGCCTTTCCTCTTACTTTCTCACCATCCTTACTCCTTACTTTCGTGCATAGATTGAAGGAAGGAAAAGAAACATTGTACACACACACACGTACACGCGCACGCACAAATGCCAATCCCATGAATGGGCTTCATTTTTTAACTGGGGCAAGAAATAAGTCAAACACCGAGCCCGAGATGACGATTTGTCTTGGTCTGCCTGATGTTTGGCAAATTAAATTACCGAACGCATGCATTTTCTCCATTGGTCCGGCCAACCGAGAAGGGGTTTTGCGATCGGTTCTAATCCATCATACCGAAAACACGTTCGCTAAATATCAAGCTATTGTGCAGAAATGTAAATAAACGAATTTCAACATTTTTTTACTCTTGTATGTTTTTTTTCTTTTTTCCCCCACGCGACAAGTGGAAAAAGAAACCTAAGCTCCAGGAAAAAAACAGGGAACAGGTCATAATATTTCAGCGATGGGAAAAAATGAGCGTGCGTGTTTTTCTTAATCTTTTTTTCTGTTGTTTTCTTGTTCTGCTCGAACGGAAACATTTTTAAATTTCATCCGATCAATCTCTTTTCTCGTTGTTGTTCTTATGCACGATGCTAGAACCCCCTTGGGCAGGCCCTTGAGAGAAGAAAGAATGAGTGGGTTGGGTTCGTGTTTTGCTTTTTGCACACAGCAAGGGTTAGATGCTTTTGTTATCTGCACTACAAAACTCTCGCAAATCAAGTTATGTTTCCTTTCTAAAGCAACGCATCATCCATTTCTCCAGCAAGTGAGTAAATATTGATTGTACACTTTTTGAGAAAACGGCACGTAACAAATGCTGTTCCGTAGGCAATAAACGTAATCGTATGAGCAGAAATAATCCTCGTCCTTATCCTGCTAGCAAGCTTATCAAACGGCGCGGAAAGGTTCAATTACTAAGCAAATTAGAAGTACTTATCGGGGATTAAATATTGTTCTGGATCCTCTGTGAAGCGTCTTTTCGCTCGACAGGTAGCGGCGCCTTCAATGCTTAACCTTTCAATATAAGATTACCTTCTTATGCCTATAATGGTCAGAATGAAGAATGTTTCCGATAAACCTTTGTTTTTTTGTTTCTTGAAAACGTTATAAGTTGATACACCCAAAGTGCACATGCGATGCGAAGGATAGGAAGATAGCAGGTAGATTAAGAGCAAAACTTTCGCGGGGCATTTTTCTTTTGTGGGCATTTGTACACGTCAGATTGGTTCACCTACAATTAAAGAAGAAAAACAAATAAATGGAGATGTAGGCGTGTGTTAAATAGGGTTTACCCGACACGTGCCGCAGGTAGGAAAAAAGAAAAAAATGTTGCCGAAAATGTATCCAGACGAAGAATTCCTCAGCGGCATGAATTGTCTTCGACTGGTATAAATATTCTTCTTCGTATCGTACCGGATAGGTCAAACCGGTGGTTGCGTTATGAATGAAACTTCATACTACTACTCAGCACAAATTACAAACTTCCACGTGAATGGACCCGAGATTGGTGTTTTTGTCCTGCGTCATATCGGAAGTTCGCAATAACGATCTCGATTGACTTCACAGCATCTCGGTGGCTGTGGTATATGTGACAAGGGTATTGTAACGCTCAAGTTTGCAGTTCTTTACCCCGAATGATTAATTGCCAGTGTGATCCATCATCATCGTTCAGGATGACGTTCGAAAGACCGTGGAACGGTTTGCCATGGCTGTGACGTGTCGAAATGCCCCAGCAACGCATGTAAATCCTTACAAACGATTAAAAGATTAATTTTCACCACGACCGTACCGTGCTGTGAGGCTTAGCAACCTGAAGTATATCTATTCAGCTACTTTCGTTCTTTGTCAAATCTCAACCGAATGCCAGCTACTGGACATCCCGATTGGCTACACATTAGACGGCAAACATTTGAATACTTCTATTAATTGCACCCAGGAGAATTGGTGAAACAGTGGAAATGCGTTTAAGCTGTCCAGTTATGGAACCGTCGTTCACTCTCGCACTCTCGGTGGTATCATATTTCCGTGATGATACACCACCATGATGCATTCCCGGCACCGTGTGCATAGAGCCGGCTGTCGCTATCCGGGTGCATAAAGATTGATGAAAATTGATAAAAGCTGCCAATGCATAATCGTTGCACTCGGCGACTCGGCTGTCCATTTGCAGCTCACGTTCCGAAATGGGGATAGGCTTTCAAATCGCATCGCAATCGATGCACTTTTCAACGAAATCCCGTACCCTGGATAGGCAATGCAACAAAGCAATGACGAGCCTGTAATGACGATGATGGAGTAAAATTAGATTACGCTCACACTGTGTTGCTGCTTTTCGGAGCTGGCATTTGATTTGATTGAAAAACTGCATATATTGGATGGTTTACATGTGCAAAAAGGGCCATGTCTGTTTTGGGGAGTGTAACAAAACCAATCGGAAGCGGGAAAGGGTGGGGAGGTAAGTATAATTGGTGCAATTTACAGGATGTGCAACCGTCTCCTATTCGTATTTCGTTTCCAGTTTATGGCAGATTCTTGATGAATCTTGCGGAAAGCCGGAAACTATAATTTGATTTCAAAACGGGTTTCGGCAGAACCGATTGCACAACATCCAGGATGCACGGTATTGTAATCTGATCACCTCTGGGGAACGCTGTTTGTAATATGGCTATTTTCGATTTGCAGTAAAATCTAGGTACTTGCATTCGGTCGGACTCGTCAAGTGCATTCACAACTCACACCTGCATTCTCAAGACAACATGATACCGTACGTAAATTGTTGCTTCGTATTCGAATTTCATTTAAAAGAGAGGCTGGTAAAGTGTAGTAAAATCTTATCGCTTACTTGGTTCTTATATTATGATAGCAATACTGCTTAAATATTCTTCCACAAAGACTTGCTCGACCTGCACATTCTAGTTTATTAAAAACAGTAACAATGTCTTAGTACCATTACCCTTTAAACGGTGTTGCCAACAGATAACAAAATGTTCTCCTTGATATTACATGATGGACTTGCCTTCATTGGCAGGAAAGATAGCTGTATAGATATTAAGAGGATTCTGGCAGGAAAATCATCTACTGACTAGATCTTCTCCTTCTGCTTTAGGTATTATATCCACTAAAGGACTTGGCCTGCCTTCCTTGACTTTATTGTCAAACAAATCAAAATGCGACATATCTTGGTAAATATGACAGAGCAGCATCTACACTCTAAGCCTTGGTTTTTAGCACCGTATGTGTGGAAGGATTTTGAAGGAATTGCACTACAATGATGAGCTCTGCACAACCCATTCCGTAAATTCGTCTTAGGTGGTCCACATATAATAATATAAGTTGGAGTGATAGCGTTGATACGTTCGCTAAATATATCAGTATCAGATCAAAACCGCATCGTTCGTAGCGTCGGAATTAATGTAGAATAACACATTCTCTCCTTCTCTTTACTACTGAGTCAAACCGATAGGAGCTGACAGCTCTTACTCTACAGTTTTTTTTGCATTCACGATAGGAAAAACAAATTGTCCTCATATGAATAGAATTGTAATGTTTTTATGTCTTCGTACACAGTATGATTAATATATACTTTAAAAAATAGACACATGCAAAGGGCGAGTGTCAAGTGCCTCCACCAACGAGTTCTATTCTTTGGCTGTTCGTGTTCCTGTACGTTGTTGAAAAATTACCGATTGTCAATTGCAGTAGAAATGTTCATCCCCGAAAAGGGGAACCAAATGTGGGGGAGAAAAAAGTAGTACGTATTGCCACAGTATTAAAAGCCATCCCTTTACCAGCTTATTGTTTGCCGAAGCTTCAGTTGCAGCGAAATGCTTCATTTACGCCCTGCTTTGCGTGGCTGCAAGTGACGACCGCGCGTGTACCCGAATTAAGTGGTACCACACAGATGCTTCAAGCGACCGTACGCAAATATTGCACCTTTTCCGACGTTTCCGTACTGGTACCCGGAACGGATGACGCGTTCTCTAGCTCACAGCGCATCAGTCGCCCGTAAAACACTTAGCCGCTTGTTTCTTTCCATGTTGCTTGCTTCCTCTATAATTGGAACCCGTCCGAAAGGGCGTAGTTTTCTTGCGTGCGGGTTGGTTTCAGCCTTTCACGCCTTTCTTGTCAATTTTTCAATCGTGCTGCGGTGAAATCGTGTTGGTTTAGCGATCAAATAAATCGACTCGACGACTAATTTAGCGTTTCCATCGGTACAACAGTGTCAGGGGGGAGAAAAAGACACATTTTCTCACACGAACCTGCCAACTTGTTGTTGGTAGCGCGAGACGTAAAATCATAATTTAGACGATCTCTGCAGGATTGCAGACGCCTAATACCAGGCGCCAGTGTTTCCCTTTCTGTTTCCCAAAAATCGTTCAACATTTCAGCGCAGGTTTCCTCCGAACATTTGGAAACGTATTGTTTCAGACACCACTGTCTGTCAATCGTATCAATCCCAAGATCAGTGCAGTGATTTGTCAGCTAAAATGTCTTGTTGGAAAGTGAAAATCAAACTAATTTTAGCTTCCCAAAGTATCAACGCAGGGCGTGACGGAAAGCCCGAAAAGTAATGATACTTCAAATCCAATTCTTTAACGTTGGCGGGGGAGATGGATCACGTTCATTTTTAATACCGCTACAATCCAATTAACGGAAAAACTCTTTCGAATGCGAGCTTCCGGGAGGTACCCATTTGTTCGCATGCCATCAGACTTGGCACCTGCAGTCTGGTCTGTGAAGGTTGGGATAGGATGCCCCCTTTATGCTTCCAATACGAATGACCCGCGAAGAAGCGTGCATTTCACTTTCATTATTTATCTCCCTAATCCTGTTTGTGGCAAAGTACGCATCACAAGTACGAAACACGGTTCAGAGAAAGAAAGGATCAAAGTAAGGCACTACCATCTTCGACCGTGTCCGTCTAACATCTAGCGTACGATGCTCAGAGTCCCTCGGTGCGCCTAGCCGCCGCCGTAAAGAAAGGAACATTTTTCACGCTTCAGTTACAATCTGGTTTAAGTGCGCTCTTCTTAACCCCTTTTCCCAAACACATCGTCGACCATTGCCCGATTTGTCCCGGGTCTTCGTCATTAATTGTTTAATGCGTGTTTAAACCCGTTGGTTGCTTCGTGTACTTTCAAATAAAAAAAGATAAGTTAATTAGACGAGAACTTTTTCATTGACGAGCAATGCAACCATACCGATTAAGGGTTTCCATTCCTCGTCACGTACAATTCAACCCGATCGTTCGGGCAGTTCAGACAGCAAAGTACTTTTTAACAGGATCATGCAGAGTGGAAAAAAGGATTAAATCCCGATACCTTTTCAAAGCTATACGTTCGGCCTGTCCCGGTGCTTCATTTGCCTTGGTAGCATTCCAACCACCCAAATCTTCAAAGGGCATTAAGGTTAGATTTTCGGATTGCAGTGTAGCGTAAAACTTTAATCGAAACATTGTTCCCTCCACGTCGAAAGCGTCGTTTAAAGAAGATTCTTGTTCTGCTATTTTAGTATGTCTGTACTTGACACCGAGCTAGAATCGGTGTAAAGGGATCGAGGACCGATGTGTATGGTCGGAAAAAAACCGCACAAAACACCAACTTCCGCTTTCGGTACGATAAATTTCGCATGGTAAAGGGAAAACCAAGACCATTGAAACAGCAACAATCACTGAGCTGTGGGTGCGGCAGACAAAAGCAACAGTTCGACCCAAAAGGGTCTAACAGCCAAACCGTAGCTCCCTCCACCGGTGAAGCTAATGTGCAGCCTCGGGAGTTCGATTTGCACGCAACATATTTCAGCCTGCCATTTAAAGTGCGCGAAGGAAAACATTTTGTTTACACTCTGGACACACTTCCGGCGCCTGGAGGGCACTTATTGCTTTGCCGGGCGGATGTGGTTTGCTAGCACCGTGACCGAAGAAGCTGGACTGGACGTGTATGACTTTTGCGGGAAGCGCCGTCCACTTCAACGCGGTTTTCGGCGCCCGGGAAGGGTTATCATAAGCAGAAAACAAGGAAACCTACAACGCTACAGCATCGAATATGCATCGATACTCTTTGTTCCACCACATTACGCACGGGAATCAATTCAACAAGGTGTGGTTGCAGGATTACCTTTCACAATGTCGACTCGAAATCAATGCTCCCGAGCAAAGGCTTGACGAATCGTAAATTTATGGAGTCACTGTTGTCGACTTTCTGTGACACTTTCGCTGCCTGGGCGCTAAGTTTCAATTCTCGGTTCGACCGATGAGCACGCGTAACGAATGTGTGCACTGGATGGCTACTTCGCCCTTTACTCGATGCGATCAGTTCCGGCCAATTGATCCGGCCGTACATTCAAAATGTAGTGCAAAACACTCCACTTCCCCGGCTGCAAGGCTGTTTTTCGATGGTTGTGTTTTAAAATTTGCGTGACAGCATTAACAGTCCGGAAATGTTGACAAGATGTTCAGATTATGTTGTTTCGATTCCAGACGTGCAGATGGCTGGGACATACCCCTCTGCTATTGGACGAAGGATTTTTGGGGAGGTCAAAAGGTACAGGCACGAAACATCTTCCTTTCGTACACTGCCCTACGTGTCAGCGGTAGCGGACCAAAAAAGAAATCCTGCATTCGGTACACTTCGGAGGTTGTGATTAGATCAACACTTTGATATTCGGCCACCTATTAACACTGACACCACCACTCAACGAGGGTTCCTGCACTTATGCTGACAGTAGCAGCACCGCCAATAAAACTTGCAATTTATGATTATGAAGCGTATTTAGCAACCGTTTGACGCTCGATGAGCATGGGACGGTGTGTGCAAAATGGGTAATCGTGAGCGTGAAAGGTGGCGCTTGTTGCACTGGGCACAATATAAATAATTACTGCAGCCCGAGCCCAACGATCAGAGCTCATCAACGGCACAACACAGGTTCACAGTTCATCCGTCACCAAGGGTTTCACTGTTGGTTGGACGGTCGGGGCACCATCAATTTAATCACCTCATCGTGAACTACACCACGCGAACATTTGCGTAGCCTAAAATCCCACCCAAAGTGCGGAAACGGCATCACGCTAACTCAATCACAATGGCGCATCGGCCTGTTCGGGGTGGAATGGATCATAATCGTTATGATCGAGGCGGAAGGTATCGATTGGGAAAGGCGCAGAAATCGAATTCCCATTCTCATTCGTTATCTTGTGCGTTAATGGTACATCGCGTTTGCTCGCGTGCGGCCATTAATCGCATCACCATTCTGCCGTACGCCCTGGAATTAGGAAGCACGGGTTAACGGAAATCTACAATACGGCGCAAATGTACGTTTCAGTATGGGTGTGTGGGCTGTTCAAATATTCATTTCATGAGACCGCGGTATCTTGCAGACAGAGGATCAATTAACGTGCGATCCCCTTTCGGTTGTTTAACACTAATTTATGTCGACTGCCTTTACCCCTGTACAGGCAGAGATTTCGGGTGTGTAAACATGGGATTACATACCGGTTCTTACGCGGTGACGCGTGCACCCAAACAAACATTGGGTTAACCAGGTAGAGCAGGGACTAATTTCCGGACATCCGCACCTAATCCTTACCGGGGGTGGCTGCAGGTTAGCATTACAAATCCCATCGCGCGGCTTTTAAGTGGTGTTGATTCGAAGAAAAAAAAATCTTTTCATGTACCGTGCACTTATCTCCGGTTTTCTTGCTCTGATTTGCTAGGGTACCACAAGCACACAACACACACAAAGACACACAATAAGTTTCTAAGTTTCTATAGTTTAATAACAATCAAATGTTTTCCTTTTCAACCGAATCTTAAATCACCGCATTTGTTTCATTTGTGCATTTTTTGTATTCCTTATTTTCCATCTTGAACAGCAAACGTCAAGTTAACGAAATGAGCCGCGTTTATACGTAAAATGCACGTAATCGTTAAAAAATGAAAAAAATAGCAAATGAATGTTTTAATCAAATGCAGTTTACCTTAAATGAAAGGTAAAAGTTGTGATTTTTTTTTCAATGTGCAATTGCAAAATTTAGCATCGAAAAAAAAATCAACAAATACAAAACCCAGATTGCCACACCGTGTTTCTACTTATCTTGTGCAGTGCCTCCAAAAGTGTAAATAATTGTACACAACGGTGATTGTCCGGTACATCGCGATTATCGTACGGGCCCAATCTCAAGTGTTTCAATTTCGGAGTGACACCAAGTGACAATGCGGTACAGAAGCGGCTTTATTTATTTACGGTCTGCTAAAGCCCCTGAACATCCGGACCCCCTGCTAGCATGGTTCAATAATCAAACAAAGGACCTTACCATGCGGGTTGATCGTGCCAACTAGCCCGACACAAAGCGGAAAAAGAGAACTCGGTCAGCGGATCTAACTAGCCTTTTTATTTCCATGCTATGCTTATTTTTATCAAGCGGCATAAAATCTAATTTCACCCACGTATCTCACCCCTTCACGGGGGTTTTACTCCTGGTCGAAACAGTTGCGACCACTGCCAGGGGATAATCAGATCGAACACTAAAAAGGACGCTCGTCGGAAGGGTATCAAACAGCATCAAAACCGAAAAGCTACAACACAAAGTAAATCAAATACTGTCGTATGTTTGTGAAGCGAGGTCCAAGGATGGCAGAAAACTTACGGGCAACCCAACATACACAAACCCAATAGCCGGCCGATCAGAAAGGATACGAAGATTTCTGGTGTTGCTCGCACACATGAATGTTCGAAAACAACAAAATAGCTATAAAAAATGAAAGGAACCAAAGGATAATAATAGAACCGAAGTATTGCCCATCACCCTGCTGCTCGGTATCATGTAAGGTTAGATTTTATAAACTCGTCACATTCTCATAATTTAATCCCTCTTCTTTTCTGGCTCTTCCAGTCCTTCCGCCAGGCCTGTACCCGGAGACTCATCCCGACAATTTACCCTCGACCGTTCTCACCCTTGCACGCTAGAAATGCGCAACAAACCCCATGTAAGTATTGCACCCTGTTTTGCGTGATGATTTTTGGACATTGTTTCCATCGTCCATCGTTCCCTAGAACTGGTGAATAGGTGGACTGTATTTTAGTTTTTATTTTCCTCATTTAACTCCACTTCGGGTTCGGTTTTTCGGGTGTCCGGTCCGTGCTCTTGGTTCAGCGGACCCTTTGCTTTATGCTGTTTAGAGCTGCTTCCTGTTGTTCGGTTTCTATCTAGTTTTTTGCTTTCCTTTTTTGGCTGGTTTTGTTCCGTGATTGATCGAAATACGAGCTGTCCTTTTCCGTTGTGCAGTATTGCACCTAGACCATGCGGACAGTGTACGCTTTGCCTGATAATTGCTCGCACGATGATGATGGTCGGAAAATTGTAATACGATCCTGGTCGGGCAACGAACGCTTTTCCGTTGCAAGGAATGCGTGATAGCGTGCGTATGTCCTGTATTTCTCTTTCATTTTTCCCTATCTTTTTGCTGATTGACACAGGGGGTTGTGGATTGTATTTTCTGTTTTTTATCGGTCAGTCCCTTATGGGTCGGATTTTGTGTAACGAGTTGCGTCCAGCATGTTTATGCTTTTTATTTGTTTCATCCGTTTGGCTACTATCTGCTTTTAATGCAGCGTTAGGAATGGTTTTCCGTTTCAAATTCAATTTATTAGTGCGTATGTTTACCCTGCCACTTACCGCACGCACGGTCTCACCGATGTTTCTGATTGAATAGCTTTACTTTCGTTTAGATATTGATCTAGCAGTTCTTTCACCCAAACATCATTTCCAATGGGTTTTTTTTTCTCATTCAGCTTTTTACTTAAAACATAATATGAAGAAAAATGTAACCATAATTCCTTTCTCTACACGCTTCAGATCTCATATCGATTGACTGCAAATTTACTATACTCACACCCGTACATCGTTGCCATCGTTTGTGATTTTATTTGTTTAGATTTATTTAAGACTCCAAATTCCTATCCCATAAGTGATATAACTAAAAGATGTGTTTAACGTTTTACCCTTCCTACATAAGCTGTTCTATTTCTTTATTGATTGTTTTTTTTTTGTACCGAAATACGAGTGGTGTGTAATCGTGACAAACTTTGGCTGGGGAAAATAATGTATTTTTAATGAATTCTCGGCACGGTAAAGGCTCGCACGTGTAGGTCGCCACCTACAATCACGGTTGTTGTGAGCGACCGAAAAATAGACAAACCACTTTCAATGGATGCCGCCGTTGTAAGTCGATACACAATTTAGAAATTTTCAATTCATAGTTAATTTTGCTGTTTAGCCAGGTAGGTAGCGGTTCTAACCACAGCGAAGCCAATTTCTTCGCTTGACAGTGATTTTCAAGCTTGTTAGCAGCTTGTTGTAAGGGTGTTTTACGTGCTCGTACCGTGAAATTGATGACCTCGTGTGTCAAGCATGGCAAAAAGGACACACGGTACAGATTATTGTGTCCAACGTACGTCCTACAAGGGATGAAATTAGGAAAAAAGGCCTGGGTTACATACGATTCGTTGAAAAAAATGTTCTGCATATTTAATGTAAGAGGGTCATCATGCTAACTATACATCATTAGAGAAACATATGAACTATTAGCTCAATTGCATTTTGGAGTTCTTGTGTGTGAAAAAATTGCTTCACTAGTTTATTGTTCTGTACTGTTTAATGCTAATGTACCTTGCCGTGAAATTGATGACCTCGAGTGTCAAGCCTGGCAAAAAGGACACACGGTACAGATTATTGTGTCCAACGTACGTCCTACAAGGGATGAAATTAGGAAAAAAGGCCTGGGTTACATATGATTCGTTGAAAAAAATCTTTTGCATATTTAATGTAAGAGGGTCATCATGCTAACTATACATCATTAGAGAACTATTAGCTCAATTGCATTTTGGAGTCCTTGTGTGTGAAAAAATTGCTTCACTAGTTTATTGTTCTGTACTGTTTAATGCTAATGTACCTTTTGTCAACGTAGTTCTTATTCTTGTAAGGGTAATATTACAATACATGTATATAAATACAATTCAGTCCTGTCAATCCTATTTTTTGCATTTTCGCAGGTGCAAGTATAAAAATGATTTAATAAAAAGTGAGCATATCCGATTCTGAGAAATATAAAATCTATACCTACAGCATGATGCTTAACCAGAATAATGTTATTTACCCATTTCACTTCCAAAGAATCCATTCCAGAATTCACATCAATAGAGAGATAGATTAAACATCTGAAAAGTATGTAGTAGCTGAAATTTATGAAGACAGAACCCGACCCGTTCATCAACTACAGACAAATAAAGTGACAAGTACGGAAACCCCGCTTCGTGCAAGCAATCTCCCGCTACTTACCTTAGCTTCCCGCTTTCCGTGCTAAAGCGTCGTGGAAAGATGGAGGTGATTGATTTGTAAAAACCACACGGTTCTGTCAAAGAAGGGACGCGCACGTTCGCTGGTACTCCATCCATTAGTCGAATTGTGTAGTTAAAAATAATGCTCGAATGTGCACCGGGGAACGTGACCCGAAACAAATCGTTTTGCTGGGGGCGCCCACCGTAGTCGACTGTCCCTGCTCCTAGATGTCGCTGTCAACTGTCATCCGGCTGTGGCCTGCCAGCCAGGATGGTGGTGTGGGAGGACGGAACGTCCGTCCGCACGTCTGACTGACAACCCCTCGGATGTATGTGTGTATGTGCGTGTGTAGGGTGTCGATGACCGCGACCCGCGCGTTGCAACCGAGGACGTACAGTTGCGTACAAAATTGTATCCGAGACGTCCCGCGCTCGCGACCGTGGTAGGGGGAGCGTTCCAACAAAACCTGCAGGGAACTTTCCGAAGGAATCGCGCCAAACTTTCAAAAGTACAGTACGCGCGTACCAGTGCGTATACGCTCTCTAGCACGCAAGTTGCGCGGCCAGTCGCACGGTTGTGTTTCCTGCTGTGTGCGGTGTAAGGGAAGCGTTCGTTTTTCCCCCTTAGCGTGCCAGGCGAACGATAATAACAATAATAACAGTAATAACTCCAAGAGACGGTAGGGGACGCCGTGCGGTTGTCCGTCACCCTCGTACGCAGCTGCTGCTGCTGCTGCGGTTGTTCGGCACTGTGTTCTACGGACGCGTTGAGGGGACGCGCGTACCTTCTGATGTGCCGTTGCGTTCCGTGTAGATCTCATCATCCCAGGCTTTCCCGGGCCTACCGCGGCGTCCTAGCACGAAAACGTTTATTGCGGAATCGCACTGACAGATATGACAAAATACGACCTAATTCAGACAATCCCTCGATTGTAGAAGTGGCTAAGAGTGCTGATCCTGGCTACGGTACGTTCGAGATGCCGGTTTTGCGGGAAGACGCGGGACGACAAATCAAACACATCAAATCACCACCGGGAAGCTCGGAAGTTTATGTTTTGCGGCCGGATCAGTTGCCAGGGCCAGAGCAACACAGACAATTATCTTTCTGCCGGGCGCAGAGGGGAAGTTGTACACTCCTACGCCACCTGAGCGTCACGAGAAAGCGCGATAGGCTCGAGATGTCAATCAGGACTTACTGCAACAGATTGGCTAGCAACCATCGAACGCATTGGCGTTTTGGTTTCCGCCTTTTGTTTGGCTTTCTGGTTCGGTGTGCAGCGAGGGGGTTGGTGATGACGAAGGTGGTGCGCGGTTAATCGATAGCCGTCACGGTACGACGTAATTGACGACTTGCGAAAACAGATTGCTACTACCTGTTTTACCGAAACGATCCACTTGTCCAGACGAGCTGGCAGATTAAACGTACAGTCGACTTCTGGCCAAATTTTGTTTTATTCCTCCTGCGCAAAATAGAATTCGATTTGAACAGGGCAGATTGTTGCTTAAAACGCGTCAATAGTCTAATTCGGTTCGAAATTGTATTTCTTCACATCACTCGGAACAATCTTAGTACCATGTCCGAAGCTGGCAAAAAGTCAACCGGAAGCAAAATCATTTGCAAAACAAAAAAGCAGGAAAACTCTCATGCCAACCAGCTGCCCGAATACGGTTCCCCGTTCGATGCATGGTTTTCCCTGCAAAAAAAAAAGAACCGTAGGAAAACCCCGAAATGAATATGTTTGCATATTAACAGTCTTGATTTTCATGCAAATCTTTCTCGCAGCCGGGTCGGGTTCTGTAATATATTTAAATTTCATTTTCTCATTTTCCATTAAGTGGGTAAGGTGGTAGGCGAGGCGGTACGGGACAGCGGAGTCATTTTCTTCTTAACCCTTTTTCGCGCGGATGGTCGTCGTCCGGTCCGATCGTTTGGCTGTCTGCTGTTTCCTTCCGATTCGACTTTCGACGCTCGTCGGTTTGTGGAAACAGTTTTTCCTTACCCCGTTCATGATTATGCTTCCACAATTGTTTTTTTTTAAAAATTCTGTCAAAGAAGGGACGCGCACGTTCGCTGGTACTCCATCCATTAGTCGAATTGTGTAGTTAAAAATAATGCTCGAATGTGCACCGGGGAACGTGACCCGAAACAAATCGTTTTGCTGGGGGCGCCCACCGTAGTCGACTGTCCCTGCTCCTAGATGTCGCTGTCAACTGTCATCCGGCTGTGGCCTGCCAGCCAGGATGGTGGTGTGGGAGGACGGAACGTCCGTCCGCACGTCTGACTGACAACCCCTCGGATGTATGTGTGTATGTGCGTGTGTAGGGTGTCGATGACCGCGACCCGCGCGTTGCAACCGAGGACGTACAGTTGCGTACAAAATTGTATCCGAGACGTCCCGCGCTCGCGACCGTGGTAGGGGGAGCGTTCCAACAAAACCTGCAGGGAACTTTCCGAAGGAATCGCGCCAAACTTTCAAAAGTACAGTACGCGCGTACCAGTGCGTATACGCTCTCTAGCACGCAAGTTGCGCGGCCAGTCGCACGGTTGTGTTTCCTGCTGTGTGCGGTGTAAGGGAAGCGTTCGTTTTTCCCCCTTAGCGTGCCAGGCGAACGATAATAACAATAATAACAGTAATAACTCCAAGAGACGGTAGGGGACGCCGTGCGGTTGTCCGTCACCCTCGTACGCAGCTGCTGCTGCTGCTGCGGTTGTTCGGCACTGTGTTCTACGGACGCGTTGAGGGGACGCGCGTACCTTCTGATGTGCCGTTGCGTTCCGTGTAGATCTCATCATCCCAGGCTTTCCCGGGCCTACCGCGGCGTCCTAGCACGAAAACGTTTATTGCGGAATCGCACTGACAGATATGACAAAATACGACCTAATTCAGACAATCCCTCGATTGTAGAAGTGGCTAAGAGTGCTGATCCTGGCTACGGTACGTTCGAGATGCCGGTTTTGCGGGAAGACGCGGGACGACAAATCAAACACATCAAATCACCACCGGGAAGCTCGGAAGTTTATGTTTTGCGGCCGGATCAGTTGCCAGGGCCAGAGCAACACAGACAATTATCTTTCTGCCGGGCGCAGAGGGGAAGTTGTACACTCCTACGCCACCTGAGCGTCACGAGAAAGCGCGATAGGCTCGAGATGTCAATCAGGACTTACTGCAACAGATTGGCTAGCAACCATCGAACGCATTGGCGTTTTGGTTTCCGCCTTTTGTTTGGCTTTCTGGTTCGGTGTGCAGCGAGGGGGTTGGTGATGACGAAGGTGGTGCGCGGTTAATCGATAGCCGTCACGGTACGACGTAATTGACGACTTGCGAAAACAGATTGCTACTACCTGTTTTACCGAAACGATCCACTTGTCCAGACGAGCTGGCAGATTAAACGTACAGTCGACTTCTGGCCAAATTTTGTTTTATTCCTCCTGCGCAAAATAGAATTCGATTTGAACAGGGCAGATTGTTGCTTAAAACGCGTCAATAGTCTAATTCGGTTCGAAATTGTATTTCTTCACATCACTCGGAACAATCTTAGTACCATGTCCGAAGCTGGCAAAAAGTCAACCGGAAGCAAAATCATTTGCAAAACAAAAAAGCAGGAAAACTCTCATGCCAACCAGCTGCCCGAATACGGTTCCCCGTTCGATGCATGGTTTTCCCTGCAAAAAAAAAGAACCGTAGGAAAACCCCGAAATGAATATGTTTGCATATTAACAGTCTTGATTTTCATGCAAATCTTTCTCGCAGCCGGGTCGGGTTCTGTAATATATTTAAATTTCATTTTCTCATTTTCCATTAAGTGGGTAAGGTGGTAGGCGAGGCGGTACGGGACAGCGGAGTCATTTTCTTCTTAACCCTTTTTCGCGCGGATGGTCGTCGTCCGGTCCGATCGTTTGGCTGTCTGCTGTTTCCTTCCGATTCGACTTTCGACGCTCGTCGGTTTGTGGAAACAGTTTTTCCTTACCCCGTTCATGATTATGCTTCCACAATTGTTTTTTTTTGTTCCTGTCATTTCTTCTTTCTACGTCTCTTCTTTCATCTTAATTTTTCGTACCCTTTTCTCATTGTCGCTTTCCGTTTCAGTTGAACAATCTAGCAGCAATGCGTACGGGGTAGTTCACACGATGATACTTATTTTGGCTTTTGCATTCGTTAGTGTGTTTCTCGCAAGTGCTCGGAGGCTGGTTGTGCTGGTATGGTGATTTTTCGTTGACGCTTAAAATTCATACAATAGAGCACAGGGAACAGGTGCGCGGTGTAACAGAGGCGACGAAGTGCAGACGAACGACGACGGTTGTCGACGCTGTTGAGCGAATAAAAAAGGCATCATTTTTGCCCGCACCACAATCAAATGATTGATGATGTGGTATTAAAATCCCATCATCCCTAGAGCCGGTTCCGGACGAAGACGCACTTTGCATGCACACATACACACGCTCGCGGAAAAAAGGGTTAGGGCTAAAACGGTGCAAAACTAATACCCGTCGGTGTCGTTATTTACATACGACTTCTTGGCGCTTGACTTGGCGCTGAAGCGTTTCACAGTTTTCGTTTTCGGTAATGATTTTGTCCTTCACATCCGGTAAGAATAACAACGGCAACGGACGCTCGGGAAAACGGTCCGGAACGTAGGTACCTGATCGAGAGGCAGACCCGTATCGATATTGATGTGACGGCCGTTTTCTTCCTTTAATACTATTTTTTTTTATTTTAGGAAATGAATGTTTCGTTTATGCAAATGCTGTTGTCGACCCGACGATTAACCTATGCCGGGCCTGGGTGGTGGAAGTTCGAAACAGTTAATCCACCCCTTTTCCCCCCTGATGGTTTGTACGCCTGAGTGTGAAAGGGTACACGAGCACTGATTTTCGGTTTTTCTTAATTCGATTCTTTCGATTGTCCGACAAAGTTAACATGCTAATTTTCAAATAGTTTTTTAATGAAACGATTCTTAAAATTATACAGTGCCTTTTTACTGTTGCTTTTTTGCTAAGCTTATTATATACTTCAAAGCGTGTGTGCTGTATAGTGATTTAGAGAAAAAATCTTTTATTATTAAGTAGTCTGGATGATAAAAAATACAAACACGTTTCAAGGCCTCTTCATGCTTCGGCATGTGAAATGATTAACAAAAGTTCTACCTTGTACAATACTATAAAATTAGCTTCTATTGTCTTCAGCAATTTTAAGAAGGTAATTTTGTTTGTTTGTTTGCTTGTTTTTTTTTTTTTTGTCTTATGAAGGTTAACCACAAAGGGTTTATTGATTATAATACAGCTTTTTATACTTGCTCTTTAAACTCTCATCAGTCATAAATTTTCGTTTTGTTTACTACAAAAGGTGGTAGTTGTAGTTGCTTTTTTTTCGCGTGCACTAGAACTTCATGAGCTATAAAACAGTGCTAGAGATTGTTTGCACAAACATACATCACAGCAAAAAGAACATGTGATAAAGAACCAGCGGGTGTTTGTTTTTGAAGATTCGGTTTTACCCACACGGAAATGGGTTAGCTATATAATCCGGCGACACGAGTCTTTGTTTGCGTGGCGTTTACTGCGTGCTATAAAACAGAAAACAAGCAACATTCGTGGCGACTTCGATTTTTATTCCAAAATAATATTAAAACTGGAAAAAATAAGATAAAGTTTTATGATTGTGTTTTCTTCATTCCCGTGCCTTTCATTCCCAAAAACTTTAACCTTGAGTAAGGTTTTGGTTTTATGGTTGTCTGCTCGCCGAACAATGATTCATCAGGTGGTAGCATAACGTTTTTCTTGGCACAAAAAAGGCGCGAAAATGAATTTTCCAACGCGCATGCAATTTTGCGCAGCATACGTCACATCAGTCGCGCTGCAACGTGGTGTTTAATGTAGCATTGTGGTTGCGCGAAGGAGCATATAATACGTCACACGGTCACGTCACATACGTATGTTGCACATATATGTTGTACGGCATTGTACAACGCAACATAATTTTGTATAATGTTGCGCCACATAACATAAAAAAGATGTTTTTTATTTTTCTAACTATTCCATTTTTTTTGCTTTCGATGTTGAAATAGTTACAGATTATTTCTCAAACTTTTTTTTCTTATATTTTCAAGCTGACCAGTGTCTCAAAGATGCTGGGATTGGGTGTTTTTGGTGTTTCAGCATAAAGTAGATATTTTTGATTGCAGTGACAATAAAGAACAATAGAAAAAGACCACTTAATATTTAAAAATGTATGAATAAAAATCAGGTGCAGCTATTAGACAAAATCACTTGTTTTTTTTTATTTGATAACGTAGTTGAAGATCATCAAGAAAACGAGACTATTTTATGAAACAGTCAGGAAAACGTAACAAAATGTTGTTAAGCGTCGTAGACATCTTCTCCTTAGATTTTAAAACTTTAACACGTGCTCGATCATTAAGAGTCTTAACCATTTTTTGCTTTAGATTTTTTATTCTCATACAATGGTTCCGGAGTTTCAAAATGAGAACAATATTAGGATAGAAATTTGAGATTTATTTAATAATAACAAGATGTTTTTTTGGTTTAGTTACAACACAAACAAATATCGAAATCAAAAGTTTGAAAAGCGGACATATAGATGGCCCTATTTATTTTATTCGTGTTTTCTTTTGAATTGCAGGTGCTTTGGATTTAAAAGAAAAAAAAACAAGTCATCACCTATAATTGTCTTCTTTTGCACCGGTACTGAGGAAACGCTAGAAACTAAACCAGGTACGATCTCGGCACCGTCCAGTCAGCTGAATTATACAGATTCACTAAATACCGATCCAGACCGAACCTGTCAGCACTACAAGCGCCAAATGGCATTCGCCGAGGGTTTTGCGTTACGGTCAGCAGATAGAGATTTGGGAAATGTTTTATGCGTACGGCAAACACACACGAGGACTGTCAACGCATCCACGAAGAAAGAGGCGCCATAAATTTCAATCCATTCTGACGGCATGCAGAATTTTCCGAATAGTTCCTGCCGGCCAGGAGAGGATTAGGCTGTGTTTTACGCGAATGTGATGTTGGTTGGTGGAGGGAGTAAAAAGCGAATCATTCCCGAAAACTCTTTATCCCGCAATCCTTGCACAATCCCACTTAGCATTTACGGACATGCGGGACATAAACACGGACTGGCACACCGGGGCCTGGTCAGCTTACCGCAAACCGACACAGGTGTTGGAATGTGGTGGTACTCCTCGGCGCCTTAGCGCCGTTTGTTGGTTGGTTTTCGGGAAAACGAAGTGCTTGCACTAAATTTATGGTGATTTATACACTCGTGCCAACGCACGATTGTGGCGACGAGTCGGTGAAACTCAAATCAACTGACCACATAAACACATACACATACACTCACCCCACATCTGCTGGACAACTCATCCAACCCAAGGGTTCAATGGGGCTTAGGCGGGCACGAACATAACTGTACGATGGTGACACATCCACCAGGCCCGTGTAAGCCAGGGGACGATTTTTGGGGGAAATTACTCTGATTAAACTAATTGGAATCGAATGCACTCGATGGCCGACTTTGGCAAATTTATATGCAAATGTGGTCCTGCTTTTGCGTTTTGCGAATGCGGGGCGTCAGGATGCAGATAGGCCGAGAACGTAGACGAGTTCGCTAAATGGGAAAATAATTGGTGGTGATGACAGGCACTTTCGAACCATTGTGGGCGATTTCTGCTAGAAAGGACGAACGTTTTTGGTCGCGCTTTTACGAACCGTGCCACGTTGAGGATAAGTTTTTGAATGTTGAAAGCACTACTAGTGACAGATGTAGTGTGCCAGAGACACAACTTTATGTACTGGAGCTTAAAAAATGTCCTTAAGTAGGACCCTAAAGCGTTCGCTAACGAATGTTCTTGAATTACATTCCCCACACAAAAAAAAGTAATGGAGTTTTCACAAACAACACTTTCTTTTTCCCATC
This sequence comes from Anopheles maculatus, assembly GCA_002091835.1. NCBI lineage: Eukaryota > Metazoa > Arthropoda > Insecta > Diptera > Culicidae > Anopheles > Anopheles maculatus. Next base: position 41,940 of record KZ062848.1, read on the forward strand.
CCCTTCGGAGGGTTAAAAAGAAAAAAAAAATAATGACGGAAATTTCAATTAGAAATAAATATTACACAAACCTGATACCCGACCGGAAAACTTCCAGCCTCTAGACACCAGAATTCGATACCTGCGCTCCGACCGGCAGTGAGAATCGTTTGCATTAGCATAAAATATTTATTTAACCCCTTTTTGCTTCACTCCGACAATCCACGGAACCGCAACCGACGTGAACCGAAGTGGTGAGGTTAAAAATCGAAAATAGATAAACCCTCCTTCACCGGAAGCGAACGTAACCGAGCTATTGAAGGTAAAGGCTCTCGGATTTCCAAATCGCCCGCGGTTGGGTGTGCATCTTGTAGGAAAATGTTCTTCTCGCTTCCCCTTGATGGTCTGTTGCGATTGGTTGGAAAACAATGAATATTCTAATTAGCATAGGCGAATCCCCGCAACTTTGACTCCTTTTCTCATTCTTGCCCTCCACTGTCTATTTTTCCCAAAGAAAATTAAAAACCGCAGCACTGAGCGAGACGAGAAACCAATTTACGACAGTATTTAAATTAAATAAACGTAAATAAATAAGTGATAATGGACGCCACGGCACAATGGGCTCGGACGAATATTTGTCTACTTTTCATCCGGACTTTTCGCTGGACAAAGGATTTTGGGGTCGTACGAGAAAGGAAATGAATAAAACCCTCCGACACCGAAGGGCGCTGGAAGGATTTGCTTTCTTCGTGCGTTTCGTGTCTGACCGTGCCGATAGATAATAGTGGTCAGCATCGTATGTGACACATAAATAAACGAGCAAGAACAAGAACCGAACCATAAGCGGGCGTGCGCGCGCTCGACGACCATGTCTAATCTAATCGGTCCGTACAACAGACGAGCACATTTGGAAGGAGCTCATATTTCTTTTGCAAAAGCGTGTGAGTTGCCCCGTTCGCACCCGCTTATACCTTTATTTATTGGATTGCATGCGGAACTTTACAACGCTTTTTAACTTGCGCCACAAGTTGTATATTCAAAAGTCACCTAAGCAATCAATTTATGGGCACCACAAGTGCAGCCGGAAGTAATTTACAACGATTTGTCTCGCACTGGGGTTTGCTGATTTGATGCTGCCCACTGCTGCATGATTGATAAGGTGAACAGCTGTACGTAAGCAGTGTATCGGGACCAGTTCCCACGCAATACTGAGTAACGGTTTTAGTAAGTAAATTAAGCAGGGAAAGCGTGAAATGATGGTGAAAATACCTTTGCCGTTGATTGGTACGAATTGTTTTCTCATCTAATTTTAAGTAAACATGTTTAACATTTGAAAACTTATGAATAGTTTATCGAGAAGGTTAGATATGCTATACGGATTGAAATTATTTATTCTATTCGGAGATAACACCGCTTTGCAGTCTTGACCGATTGCCGAAATCGACAAGTTGAGAAATTTCTTCAAACTTTATAATGATCGTTTATTGGAACTGAAAGAATGTAAACTGACTGGATGACAGCACTATCCAGTGAGGATTAATCTACCTCATTAGCACAGAGCGGTGTAGCATCCACAATGCTATACATATTCTGAACTAAACTTTCAATATAGCACGAGACAGTAAATATCAAAACTGGGACAGCAGGTTAATACCCGACAAAGAAAACCCAAAACAGCTGGAAGCAAAGTGACCGATATTTGTCAAAGAATGCAACAATTGCATAATTAGCAATTTCGATCAAACACTCGTTACAGCATAAGCATTGAAGCATCGACCAGCGCACTCGACTAGCGAGCGGCGCAATGCAACTCGACACCTTAAGTTCTTGTCTTGTCACGGAAAATCCCTATAAGCAGATTTATACACCCAGTAATTAAACAGACAGACAGAAAAACTTATTTGAATCAACATTCAGATGTAATTTGACACATTTGTTTACGACAAAAGCGTTACGTTATTGTCGCCAATCAGAAAGATAATGAACGATTTAACCATGCGAAAATAATGAGAAAATGTTAACACCTCGACGGACTAACCTATTTTAAGTATTTTGTACTTAATGTAAAACAATGCAAAATGGGTATAAATAAAGCGATCAAACCTCGACGGAAAGGAGGAGTCGTTTGGACCGTAAGGTTTTCAGAATATCCAACCTAATAGGACACGTCTTCTCGTTCAAAGAGCTTCGAGAGTCCCCCTACCCAAGGTAAGGTCTCGATGTCTCCAACGCTCCAGTAAGGAAAATTTCCTCCAGATTTTTGTGATCGCCTGGACGATCAAGACGCTGGTTCCAGTCCCAGCAGAACCCATCATGTCAGCGGAACCGATTTTTCCGCACACTAAAGTGTGTGTCCGCGTGTGCGCACACAGACGACGAGAGTAGGAAAGCGTGCGCGTGAACACATCACAGTGGTATTGTGAGAGCTACTTCATGAGAGCAGAACTACTTAGTCAGGGCAGATTCTCATAGAAAATATTTAAATAGCTTCATGTACCTATGTATGTACGAAAACTTACTATCCAACTGCGTGATAGCATTAATTCTGGTAAGCCATTAGATAGCTGACAGGTCGTGAAAGCAAGAGGAGGAATTAGTCGGAGCTATTTTTTATATAAGAGTGCAATTCTCAGTGTAGCTCTGCAGCTCACTGACAAGCTCTAATTGCATTATAATCTGACTGTCCAGAAACCATAAGCATTCCAGCATTCTATAGGACATTTGCGGCAACTAATATGCTTTTTATTAAATTCTTATGTACATTATTATTATTATTATTATAATTAACAAATCTTTATTGTCCGACAATGATGGTTTGACAAGTGTTCTTATATACTAAAGGGAAATACGAGGGTGACAGTTGGATTAGGTGGCAAGGAAAAAAGCTTCATGAAGACGGACACGAAAGCGAGACAGAGGGACATTATAGTCGAACAGATGATAACAGTTATTGAAAGCCAACAGAAAAGCTCGAAAAAGAGGATCGTTCGAACCGTAGCGGGTGTGGCGGGATGGGATATAGAGGGGAGGTCGATCGCGGAGGCGACGGGAAGGAGCATACAGAGGGATGGCAGATAGGAGAGAAGGAACATCAGGTTCGTTTAACAGGAGGCCTGTTATGAAGCTTGCACGGATATGGAGATGCCTTTCCTCAATGGGCTCTAGCCCAAGAAGGCAACAACGGACTGGGTAGGGAGGGGGAGCAAGTTGATAACCGGTAAGGAAGCGCCGAACAGCTACACGAGTGAATTTGCGCTGAACACTCTCCAGTCTGGCCATCGCAGTCGAGCCAGGGGAAGACCAGACAACAGCCGAGTATTCCAGGGAGGATCGAACCCAACAGAAGTGCAGGGACTTCAGGCAGAGGGGATCGCGGATTTCGGACGATAGCCTAATGATCAGACCCAGTGAGTTATTAGCTTTGTTTGTAACATAATCAACATGGGAGTTAAAGGACAGCGTCTCGTCAAGCCACACACCTAGATCCTTTACAGAAGATACACGACGTATAACTGTATCACAGAGGGTGTAACTAAACGGAAACGCAGGGGTTCTGCAAAACGAAATCACACAACACTTATCAGGGGAGAGGAGTAGGCCATTTTTACGACATCAAACAGAGAAGAAATTTAGAACGGTTTGGAGAAATCAACAGTCAGCAGACAAGGTTACAGGAAGGAAAATCTTGAGATCATCTGCATAAAAGAGAAATCCTTTGGACAATCCAGACAAATGACAAAAATAAAATGGGACTAAGGACGCATCCTTGAGGGACTCCCGAAGAGCCTACAAAGGAGTCGGACAAACAAGATAAAACTCTAGCTCTATACGATCTCGAACATAGGTTACGATTCGTAAGCAAGCATTCAGTAAAAGTGTTGAAGTTTTTGTTTGATTACTTCCATAGTTTGACTTAAGCCTTTTTTTGTTAACGGGGAGGGAACCTTCAAAGGAGAACTTGTTGCGCATTGGCTAAACCTTAATACGTAAAATATTATTTGGTAGAAAAACGTTGAAGGTTTGCAAGATTTAGACTACGACAATTCTTTGGCTTAACGACGCATGGCTCAATTGACACTGGTCACCACCTAATTTTGCAATGGTGTAATCTATGGTACAGATTAACGAATCGCGTAAGTTTGTTTTATTTAGTTCAGGAGCTTGAAAACATGTGGAACTCTGATTAGGAACCTGATTAATCGTTTGAAATTCGGATGAAAACATAGGCAAAATCGCGTTTGTTTAGGAAACTCTTTCGCGTGATTTTTTTGCGATAATACGGGTTAGCTCGGTTATTATAGCAGTTATTTTTTATGTCACATTTTTTTACTTAACTCATGTAGTCTAATGCAATGATCTAACAAATTCTTTGCAAAAGTGTCAAAAGCGAAAGGGTTCTTGCTATATTGTTCGTCATTGTAGGTTTTCATTTATTTCTATCAATGAACACCGTCGATAAACAAAATCCACAAATTACATGTGTATACAACTAGCTGTTAAGACTCGTTCCTGGGTTCTACTGCTACGGTAATCAAGATTTAAAATTTAACCGCCAGTTGCTAGCAAGAAAGGACCGATATCGAATCGCATCTAGCTACGGACAAACAAAAACAGTTATGGAGCCAGAAACGGCAGATCAAGTCATTGTGAGGTTGTAGTGCCCAAGGAAAAGCTATATTTTTTTAATATTTTCTAATAGAAGTTGTAAAACACGATTAAAAACTAAAACTTTAAAAAATCAAAATAGCAGAATGATGCGCATAATACTGTCAAAGAACAAAACAAAAGGTTAGCCACACAGATTGCAGGCATTTAGATTATTGTTTATGCATGCCTACTAAATATACAAGAAACTATTATATTTGACTCAATGTTTAGAGTGCTAAAAAGTTAACTTGTATCCCAAAACTAATGCCCCATGCATGTATGCAACGGGGACAACTCGTTCGAAATACAATGTTGCTTGTAGCTGACATAAACTGCTGAAGCGAGCCATATTAATCTGCTTACGTTCGCCCGAACGACACCAACCACTGCCACTGCACGTACAGTACATTGTTTCCCAATCCTAATCCACATCTGCACCCGAAACGCTTCGTTATAGTTTTGCACCGTCCCCAGTGTGGCATATCACCGGCGGGGATTTGTGCAAAAATTGATTTTGAATTGCTTTCAAGCACCAACCAAGGCTACCGGTGCTGTTGTTCGCTCCCGTGCCGGTGGCCAAACATACGGTGAACATACGGGTGTCGGTTTCAGGTTAGTGGCCACCGTTGCCAGCTAATTCTATCCGTCAACCACGCGCTCCACGCGGTGTGATTATTGCAGATGTAACCCTCTAAGCGGATGGAAGCATCGTGGACGACGGTTTTAATGGATCGGTAGGTGGGCAGATTAAATTTAGCGGCGTGTTGTGCCACTAAATGCACCAAGCGTACCCGTGCTAGTACCGTGAACGCACGCCGGATGGGGTTGTATTATTTTGAGTGGTTTGAGATACATCCACCCGCCACCGGTTGAAGCACGCAGTGTGGTATGTCCCACCGGTTTAGCTGGAACAAACTATTCACAACACGCCTTTCGCGTTACACAAAGAGCCAACTAACTGTTTGTGAAAATATTAATTTTCCACATATTTCACCTGTGCCACGGTTTGCGTCTGGTGTGCTGTTTCCGGTCCTGCGGTCCGGTCCGATGCTTCGAACGAGCACAGCAATTCCCAGCTCTGCGGTTGTGGCAAAATATTTGCAACAATGTTACAGTACGCGAACCACGAAACGGAATGCGGATACGGTGCAGGGATTTTTGCAAAACTCCATTTTATTTACATTCACAGTGCAACACCGGAAGAGCATTCCGATAAACATGGTCAGTATGGTGGTCTCGGAGCATTTTTGAACGTGGGAAAACGTCAGTAAAGCCACCAGGTAAAAAACAAAATAACACTGCAGCAGCACGACTCGCAAGTCAAAACATTCTAGCGCATCGGTGTATGCGGGCCGGTATACATTCAGGCGTCGCTTTTAGGAGCAACAACGGGGAAGAAAAATCGAAAACCCCTGTACCCAGATCAAAGGGATGTTCAATCGAGGGAATTTGCTTCGTTTTCACGTTTCTTTATTTTCTTTTTGTGTTGGTTCAATCAACCGCTTATGCAGGGAAAAATGGTGCAACGACCTTCAAACAATGTATGTCACCGGATACAATCAACCTACGCAAGGAGAATGGGGAAAATTGCTGACCCAACATCGTTTGCACACCCAGCCATCGGTGTATAGTTATGCAGTTCGAATCCCCCCCCCCTCACCTCCTATCGCCTCTCACCTCTCTCACGCCCACAACCCGCCTGGATGTCCATCTTTGTTGTAATTCTCACGGGAGGATCCACCGTGCTGCTCCATGCAGCATCCAGCCAGCATAATGGATGAGTAAATTGTTACATTTACTGCACACCCTTTTCTCGTTTTTCAGTTCCTCACCCTCCACCTCCCTTTTTCCCTACCTCTACACCTTTACTCCCACCTCCTAGGGGAAAACAGGAAGAGTCCACGAGCTTACAAAGTACGGGATGCGCTTGGAAATGTCAAATGGGTTCGTTTTTATTATTAAAAAAGGACTTTTTTTGTCCACTGCAATGATCCTCGCTGTATTTGTACACTTTTTTTTAGCATATTTCTGTCCCTTCGCTGTGCAGATTCAGTATTGGGGAAGCATTTCTCTTTGTCATAGTGCATTTGCATTTACACTTGTTCATCATAAATTCAGCCTCAAATTGGATTACATTCGCTGTTTTTTTTTTTTGTAGCGTTGTTACCCTTGCGGATACGGCCCAATACCTGTGGGAGCCCGTGTGAAGTAAGTTTGTGTTTTTTTTTGGTGTTGTTGTTCTGTACTGGCTCCCCATTTTTCCCGCGCTGTCCCGCTACTGGGATGCTTTTCGGTACATCGCTTTGATTAATTTACAATTTTCACTTCAGCGCGTTCCAGGAGTTCCAGGAGCATACCGCGGCACGGGACGTTAGTTTATGGAAATTTATGCCCGAACTCGTTGCTGATGGGTTTCCCATTTTCGCTGCACTCTCAACATTGTTGCTGCACATGCACACAACCGTACCGAAAGCTGGTCGAACGAGGAACGGGTCATCGAACCGTCGCTGGGTGCCCAAAATTAGCCGCCGTTCGCTAAAACCGGGGCAAGCGTTTTACAACCTGCCCGAGCCTGAGATTTTGGCAAGGGTGTGGAGTTTTTATTTAAACCCCCACCCGGAAAACCGACGTGAGCTTCCGTTTTTATTTCCGGCACAGCTGACACACGAAAACACACACACATACACAACAATGTGTAGCTTCGGCTGTGGCCATAAACCAAGGCCATCTCGTAGCAACCCGGGGTAACCCAGGGTTACCTTACACCGCGCCCGTAGAGACACATTGTTGCATCCGTCTGGTGTAAACGTGCCCGGCGGGCAATGCAGCCGGCTTACCGGGGGTTTCGGGCAACGAAGGACACCCCGATCGTAAACAGCCCGGTTCCTGAGAAAAGACGTCGGTAAGGCACCCTAATTACGTTCCCTTTTGTCGTTACGCCGGTCCGAAGGCGCTTAAATATCTACTTCGTCCGTAATGACTCCGAAAACTATACGGCGCGATTGATGGATGATTAAGCGTTTATGGTTTTACAGCCGCCACTCTACGGGGACCGTACCGTACCGGTTGGCGATGGCCAATTGCGCCACGGAACGTCACTCGATACCGGGGCCAGAGGGAGCTCATTACGATGCTTGGGAGCGATCCAAAATTATATCGAAATCGACTTTACGATAGCCTTCCCAGCGGGTAAATACAAATTTGCGATATTACTGCCGTAAACAAACTTGGGTATATTGCTGGGAAGGGTTTTGGTTTCGGTGGCGGAAGGAAACTGGGATGGGGGTAGTAGGAAGCAGCGGAATTATATTTGCAATTGTTCCTGGGGAAGTTTTTGTCCGTTATTCAACAGAATTTTGACTAGTTTGTCGCTGTTTTTCATGAGCAACATTTGGGAAAATGGGTACCTGATTTAAATAGGAGTTTCGGTTTGAGAGTACCAGAATCCTATAGTTACTTTGATTCATGCTAGTTGCAGCTGAGGAATTCTATTCTGCAATACAATAAAATAAGACAAACTGGGTCATTAATGATTTATTTTGATCGGACTCTACTTTGTATATATTTGCTTATTATTGCTTCTACATAACATTCGAATTGTGTTATAGTACATTTATGTAAAATAAGCGAGTCGCTCGCCAATAGCTTACTCAAGGACAACCGATATCATCTAGCTTCAGATTATAGAAACAAAATTGTCTACGGATTGGCCCTAAAGTACGAAAGTAAAAAAAAAGTCTTACAATTGCGCGTACACCAAACGGGATAAAATGTAACCCTGATTGAAGATACGTTGTATCAAGGAACTGCAAGTAACTCGATCGGAGAAAGTTCCACAGATCGCTATATATTATAGGTCAAAGTTGTGGATGTCCACGTCGAGTTGAAGATGTCATAACAAACCGAGTGTCCGATCGGTGTTATGAATTTCGGGTTGGAGGCATCCAACAGTTTCAAAATCCCATCGGTGTTTTATATTGGTAATAAACTGAATACATAAATTAATATCGAGATGTTTAAAGACTGTGTGCTTCCCTAAGTTTTCCTGCAAACAGGGCTTGAGTATCATCTCAGACGTCAAATGGACAGCTTGATGAAGCTGTCAGAAAACATAAAATTTTAAATATTTGGGACTCCTAGGAGTCCGTAGCTCAACTCGTTGGATAATACAAGTAGGTCGGTATGTTGAAGCTCATGTCTGCAAACCATTCTGGAGATCCTAAGGACTAATGTAGCACGCACGTGACAATCGATGTGGAAGATCTACTTTCATATTATATTATCAGTTATATTCCAAAAAAGGTCCCTGTCGTAAGAGGAATTGCTCAGACACTAAACGAAATGTAATACTAGCTAGAGTCCTTATAAACTACATGTTAAGGATTGTATTTCGCTAGACTCTTAACACTAGAGTTCTTGGTATAACGTCCTAAACTCGTTCCAGAATCGTCTTCCAACCTTATGCGTATCCTTACCGTTTCGCGAATCGCATTTCGCTCTCAACCAACTAACCAGGCTACTTCCGGATATTTATGACTTTCCGGACGTTATCCGAGCATCGCTAGAGCCATTCGGCACGAGACGCTTCCTAATCCTATCGAGCGATAATTTGAGCTCGTCGCTGTTCAATATCAAACCACCTCTTCCCGAACCGCCCGGGCGAAATTGTGTAATGAATTTGTCACCTTGTCTACGGATTCGGAAAACAATCCCAACACGGTACACCTTACCGCTGTACCGTTGTGCCAACAAACAACACCTCAATGAGGACCGTCTTAAGAAAGGAGACAATAGCGACAACCCTTTACCACTTTGCTTCTCCCAGGATAGCTGTGCATTGACTTAAATTACAAAACATTATAGCCAACGATTCGCTACAAGGCATGATATTTCACTCAGCCGATAACCCTTTCGGGCAACAGCGTCCAAGGCAGAAGGACCGAAGACAAACAGGAGCGGCTTTTGACAATTTATTGGGAAAAACTTTGCTCTAGCCGGATGTCTTTCTTTTGCCGGCTTAATTTATTCCCCTTGTTCCCTGCGTACGCTACGCTACGCAAACCGCAGTACCGACCGGTGTGTCAAAGTGGTGAAGCATTCTGCCGAAAACATAAGTCGCTGCCGTCGTCGTCGTCTTGTGGTGAGAATATCCTTTTACGAGTCCCACTTTACCCGCGCATTACATCCCATTCATTGGCTGACTTGGTGGGTGGGGTTAGGACGATGACGACGTCTTCGCTGTAACCCAAAACCCGCACCGTCACGGTTCGCCGCGATTACGTACTAGAAAGGATGCTATCGTGCCCAACGAGAACCACCTGCTTTTTGGCGAGGGATGTCTGCGGGTGGGAAAAGCCGGGGCAGACGATATCGCAGATCGCATTGTTTTCAAAAATCTAAATGGTGGAGTCTCCGGAACGATCCAATCTTAAGCAGACGTTCCGGATGTCGACTACCAACACCGAGACACCGAGGAATCGAGCCAGACTCTACACCCGCTGAGACCGATAATTAACCGTTTCGAATGATCTGCCTTACACAACCTCGCCTCGGACGGCGAATTTACATCCCGACATCTTCCGACAACCAGGAAATGGTGAGCGAGTGTGTTGAGAGGGGAACACACTCTGTAAAGTTTATTGTTGTTTTAAGCAAAACGATAGAGAGCGAGAGCGTGCGCTACAACGAACGACGTTTTGGGGATTTAACTTCAGAAACTCATTCAAAGCGATCTACAAGACTTCCTGCACGGGCTCCAAACCTCTGCGGTTTCTCGAGAAGGTAAAGCAACCCATCCAGTAAAGTGTCTCCATTCGCCGTTGGCGCTGTTGCAGAAGGTTTGGCAAGCGTGTTATCCTCCGTCCCGCCGAAAAAGTCCTCCCGAAATGGGACAAGCTGACCGAGAAACAATGTAACCATAATTTAATACAATTTCCCATCTTCGGCAAACAATCTCCGTCATCGCGCCATTTCCGATTTGCCAGCCTTCTGTTACCAAAGGGGGAAAAGATCTCTGGGCGGGCGAATCGTCCGTCCAATTGAACGCCCAAAGGCAGGCCGAGTTTGCACTCGGTTAACCGGTACCGGAAGATACTAAAGGTACCGGACGCCCATCGTTTGGGTGGGGTTAATGAATTGATTGCACTTAGTGGCGCCGGGGCCGAAAGAGGTCCGAGACCTCATCAACACCTCCTGCGGTTCCTTGGTGGACCGACGGTGTGGAGTCGAGCACTTGCATTTGAGTCAACACTTGCTCTCGATAATAATTATCAATTCAATTAATTTGTCTATACCCGCCGACTACGGTTGGCCGATGATTTAGTGGGGACTAACAAATAGTGCGGACGGCACGGTTTGCGGAACCGGAAGTGTTTGGATCGGGGAGCGGTTAGTCGGGACGCTAATGGAAAACTTCTCCAACTGCACGAAAATGGTCTTCATTTGCGAATCAATTAGTTTGCGTATGTGTGTGTGCGTATGTGTGGTTACCGGCGTGATTGTGGAATTAGTAGGATGAGTTGGACATCTTTGAAGCGTACCGACGATTTCTCGAAGTATATTCTACTGTGATGGAGGCAAGATTTTTGAGGACTTGCTGGAAATCCTAGTGCGGTTAAGTATTAGCAAAGCCGTAAGAGAGTAATGGGTACATTTTCTTTACCTATTACTTTACCAAACTTCAAGATGCCGGATTGCCTGAAAAAGGTACGCTACCTGCACAATAGCCTGCAAATGGCGTTCCTAAGAGGTGTAGAAGTAAGATCAAAGCAATAGCAAGCAGTCAGGTGCCTGCGAACAGGATAGTCTACATCTTTTCAAACTATCATCTTATAAGGAGCAACTCAAACTCCACCCGTGACGGTAAACCTGGCTCTGACACTTTGACGACTACCACCATCTACTACAACTACTACTGTGTCGCTGCATTCGACATTTGACTCATTTGCCTGGTGAGGTGTTGTTGGGTACGATGAATTCTCGCCATGTCTGGTAAAAACGGTCCACTCCCCCTCTCTCTTTCTCTCTCTTCTCGCACTGCGTCCTTCCGACCTGCCCTAATCGTGTGACAAATTAACTTGAGGACATCTCTTCACCCTCGGTACAGCCCAATCCCGTCACTCAATCAGATGGATGGAAAATGCTTGTAACGGCACGTTGGGCGTGCGGTGAACAAGCACAATGTACACCCACGGAGTGTGACACCTCGTTGTCTTCTCCGTTTCCAGGGGGCGCATTGTCACTGTCCATGGGTCGTCGCCTTCCGGTAGTAATCTTGCACGTGTGTTGAGGATCCCTGCTACAAGGCGGCAAGGGATGGAAAATACGTCCATGTCGGTTTCGCTCGGCTAAGTGTACACCCGAGGTGACTCAGCGAAAGTGAAAAATTGGAAAATTGGTACAGTAACGCGTACCCGTGCTCCAGCGCTTCCACGTGTTCTCGTGCGCTCTCGGGTCGTTTCGGAACAAACGACGTTTAATTATTTTTGCTGTCACACTTGTCAGTAGAGATTTAAAATTCAACGCTATGATTGCGGGCATGGTACATGCTGTTCTGCTACCCGTCAGCAGCGTCTTGCACTACCGTGCACACCTAACCTTAAAACGTGTGATGCGATGAATACTAGGGATGGAGGCGGTATTAAGAGGCTTCCCTTTGTTCAATGATGATTGTCCGGATGGGTTTTGTTTGCTCCAGAGAAGCAGAACGATGAGATTCACTTTTATTGCACCCATTCGGGGCATAATTGTTCGGCAGGACCTTCCCGCGTTAGCTGGGCAGCGGTGAACTGCGGAATGATAAGTTATCCAATGCCATCTCAAGTTGCTTCGTACGGCAAAAATGGCAGGATATACCTGACTGACGTAAAACGCACCACTACCCAACCGAGGACAGTAAAATGGATCGTTTTTATTTTCGAATTACTAAAAGACTCCTCCCCGAATCGGACTGAGATCATTGTTCCGCATATGGACTACGCAAACGATCGGATCGTAAAAAAAGCTAATAACGATTAAAAAATCCACCCTCACCATCGGACGTCTTCACCAAAGGACACCAGTCAATGTCGTTCGATTCGGCATCTTATCTTGGTCTAGCATCGGACATGAACCGGTCGGCTACCTACGCTTGTGGTAATAGAGATTCAATGCGAAGTTTTATTACCATTTACGGTTCACCGTTAGATAATTACGCATGTGTGTCCGGTGTCCTGAGCACTTTATGACGAGGCCCTTCTATTGCAGGCCGGCAATACCAATTCTATTCTCGTAAAGGGTAGCGAATTGATTTCACGGTCTCCTACTCCACGAACAATTGATGGTTTTATACGCCGTTTTTTCTTACTCTTTCTCTCTCTCTATTTCTCATTTCAGACCGATACCGTTCCAAAATCTCGCTAGACTTCTTCCGTTCGATGTCCATAAGAAAACGATAATGCTGCGCTTCATAAAATTGACCAGCGGCTTAGCCGTAATCAAAAACAAAACCCAAAAAACCGTGGGGATAAAATCTCGTTTTCGCATCGGAACTGGGAATTCTTCCTGCAGCAAGCGTTATACAATGTTCGCCCACTCCCTCGATGAGCCTGTTTATTGCCTTCCTTGCGAGATGCATCCAACCGGCGCCCGGAAGGCAGGAGTACACTCGGGGCGGAGGACCTACTAAAAATTCTACCAAAAGCGTCTAAGGCCATCATCAAGCGAAGACAGATCAATGTTTTAATTACGGCCGGACGGACGGAATATCAATTAACGATACGGCCGGAAAAGACGGATCGAATGCGTCGACGGTGGAATCCGTCGTGGTCGTAAATTTGTAGACGTGCGGAACGCATCCGGGGCTCGCATTTATTCAGTACTACCGCATAATACAACCCGATGGACAATGTTGTCCGGTCCGGCCGGAGGGGAAAATATGACACACATCTACCGTCCACCGTTACTTGTTGATGATGACGTGATGTCGCGAACGGACAAAGATGCTCGGCCGCGAAAAATATCCTCCCTGCGTACAAGGATTTACAAACCGTACGTTTATGAAGGCGCAATTGTGAGGACGCTTTACGACCCGTGTACGAAACGGAAACGGTGCATCGGGGTTGGGGAGTTTGATGGACCGAAAGCTTAGGGTATGGTCTCTTTACAGTTTGCGTTATTGTCCGGGATTTTAGTAGTTAAGGCTGGGGCTTTACCGCCCATAGCAATCAGCCCACCAATAATCCGGCCATCATCATCGTACACCTACAGGAAATCGTGCGACAATGAGTAACTGCGATGCACTTGATGGACGTCAATTAAATCATTTCATTACCGATCGGGATTTTATGAGCAAATGAGCTCCATCTACCGGAAGCCTCCACACCATCCCTTCTTCTTCTTTCTTGGCCTAACGACCTCTTAGGTCATGCCTGCCATTTTTGGCTTACTAGACTTATTGTTACCGCATAGTTGGATAGTCAGTCCTCACTATGGGGGAACGACCCAGAACAGACTTGAACCCCGGTCCTGCCGTGTGAAGACCGGCGCCGCTGTCGCATCTACCACCGGCCCGCCCACACCATCCCTGTTCAGCTGTAATGTGTTTCAGCAGCGTTGTGGATTGAGCGGTTAAATTCTTATTGCTGCTGACTGGCAGTAAGACGTTTATGTGGACATTGTGCTTACTGAGTGAGCCTTGAAAGTCACCGTACTCGGTCACCGTATCGAATCGGCACACATTATACAAGCAGTGTTCCCATTCCGACGACATGGTGTACTTGTGTGAGTACTTGTAGCATCAAACTCATTAGAACGTCAATAGAAGTCCTAAAAACGTTGTACACATCCAAAGGACATCCAGAACCATTAGGTGCTTAGCACAAACACAGGATCGGGTTTCCCCTCACCGGGAAGTACAGCAAAGAAAAACAAAACAAAAAAGTAAACTTACATCAGTTGTTTAGTGCTTCGGTGGTTCTCTCAGCTGAATGCTGCCTTGGTTTTCCGACAGTCATTAAGCGATGGATATAAATACGCACATTTCATCATCATCACCCTTCGCGCATTTTGTTCTCGGACGTCGTCCAAAGCTAAAGAACTTAAAGATCCCAAAGAACCGGAAGAACCTGCGACGATGTATGAATGTCCGGTTCGGTATCGACCGGACAGTTGGTGCATAAAGGCAAAAAGCTAACACGGTTCGGTTCGAGCATACGGTTCGTTTTTTGTCCTTACGCGTATGTTTGCGGGCAAAAATCCATCATCGTCCGATGGGAAACGTCTAGCAGGCGAAAACGAAGATGAAGATGAAGTATTATTATCTATTTCCTGCCCATTGCTACTGTGTACCGCCGGTTGACTTTCTACGTCATTAAATTAAGTGAAAATCATTTGTCTTGCCTTCCGTTTCCATTTTTTTCCCTTTCATCCTTCCTCCCCCCCCCATCTCGTGTGTACATCATGTGTGTGCGTACGCTTCGGTGTGTGTTTTTTGCACCACCAGCAGTTGCGGCATCCCGATCATCATCATCTTCATCGGCATCATTTTTCCACGCGCCACGGCTCATTGCACAATCGGCACGAAGGTCAGGTAGCGGTAGGCAGTGCGGATCTTCGACAAGACGGCCACACATGTCACTCACGGGTGCACGGGATCATTTTTTATCATTTTATATATAAATGTATGTGAATTGATTGAGCGGCAAAACCCATCCCTACCGAACCGGCTGTCAGCAAACTGGGCCATCCAACATGCTTCCGTAGCCTGACATTCGTTGAGTCATTCGCCTTTTTTTCCAGCAGAGTTTGGGGAATGAAATATTTCACTCTAAATCGCTTCACATTACCACGTCGATCCATTCCCGGCTACTCATGCTGCGTGTGTGTGTGTCCGCTTTTCCCCGACCAAAAACCAAGCGGCTACAGACAAATTTTCCAACAATGCGACCGGGAGAGGATGGGAAGCGCATTCGGATGGATTTGATTATCTTCCGCCCTTGGACAAACGATAAGGAACCATTTCCTTTAACCATCTCTACATGCGCGCGTGTGTGTGTGTGTATGGTCTTTGTTTGTTCTTCATGCACTCACTAGGATACCGATCGTATTGTACCTCAATTAATGAAATGCACTCAGCGCAAGCAAAAGACATAGCCGAGAGATAGTGAAAGAGCGGTGACAAAGAGGTACGGAAAGGCAGTGGGCTATGAAAAATACATAAATAATCTTTTTCCAAGCAAAATGCTTCACACATCTACCCTTTTCACGTGCGGTGTGCTGCGCCTGGCTGTATGCAAGCAGCGATACAAAACCAAGCGCAGGCCACATATGAAATAAAAACCGGTTCGCCCGTTTCGTATGCGGCTATTAAACGACACGGAATAAATCATCCGATTGTTAGCGAGACTATCACTGTCCCACTACCACCTTCCATCCCTCCATCGCCACCCCCTTCCCCCGGGTCCCCTTTTATGCCGACCCAAAAAACCCATCGATATACTCTTTTCAACCGAGTCGGTTATAAATGATGCATCGCTTAATCATGTTCAGCATAATTGATATAATTATGCGGCGCGGCAAAGTGAATCAGATCGTCGCTTTTGATTTTCCTGCCCGTGTGCTTTGCCTCTCGTTGTTTTTCCTCCCTCCGGCGCTGCTGGAAGTGGATGTGAAATGGGAAAAGTTCTTCGACATTAACATTGCTGGATGATAACGCTGACCTTCTCGAGAACAATGTTGGGGGATGGGAGTCGGAACAGAGAATCTCGATGGGTAGCGTCATGCTTGGTTGGAAATTGGTCCTATCACACACATGTAAGTAAAACGCATACTCACATATGGGGAGGTCGATGAGGTTTTGCATGAGCATGGCACAGATTAATAGAGATCCTGTCCATGCTCCATCCCCGCACTATTGTTCCTTTCAATTTTCTATATTCTGTCGTATTTTTTTACTTTTTTCCTCAGCAAAAGAAAGATAGTTAGGGTAGCAAAAAAAATCCTCGAACAAAAGAATGGTTTCCGCATAAGTAAATGAGGAATTTCAACTGAGCAATGTATTGGGGAAAAAAAACTATATAATCGACCACACAAAGAAACGTATACGCACAACAACAAAATCCATGCTAGTGTGAGCTTTTCCGGTATGTATGGCAATGGGACAAACACACAGCGAGGCGTAATGAATGGGTCCACACTAAATCATGTGCGGACTGATGGAAGGAAAGGATTCAGATGCGATACGTGCTGTCACACATTAAATCACCCTCCGAAGCAACTGCGCCACTCTGTTGACAACCGGTTTGCCGCACCCAGCGCGCCTCAGCCGTAATGGTGGTGGCGGTTATTAGAGTAATTAAAATCGATTCCCAACGCTAGTGCACAAAGGAGGCGCGAAACGTCGCACTAAATTTACTGCCGAAATGTACTGCCGTGGGTGTCGATAATCTTTTGCCTACCACCTCGGCATTTTTGCCTGTGGAAAGTGTTTTAATGGTAATCAGCAGTAGCAGCGGCACCACTAAAGCTGAGCATTTAGAGCTTGGTTTAGGTGGTGCACGGTGACGATGAGAAGGAGGACGATGATGATGATGATGATCATAAAACAAAAAAGGCCGCAATAAAATTGTATAGTAATTAGTTACGGGCAAAATCCTTACGACTCCTATCACCAGACCGGGCCGGTTACGGGTAGGTGTGGAAGGCCAGGAAGCAGGGGATTTCAGGGGCTCGAACTTGGGGACATAAAGCGAGCGAGGTTAGCAGTACCAGCGCGACAATGTGTGTAAGCCGCTTTTAACGGTGTGTTATTGCCACTAGCATTAAGGTTGATTTTAAAACAGGTTCAACATTAATTACTCATCGTTTAATGGGTGAGTCATGGTAGGGAGGCGTAGGGAGGGCGTGGGTTTAAGAAAATTACGCACTTGTTCTAAATGTTCAAAATACGCTACCCAAACGATTCGTACGTATGATACGCACTGTCGAAATAATACTTTTAAGTTGTGAGTTTCGTCTGTACAGCCTATAAGTATGCAATCGATGAGATTTAACACTAATTTGGTTTCGTGGAGAAATATATCTAATGCATTACTCAGCTTTGGGCGAAAGTATCAAATTTACAGCCAAACGCCAGTGGCGCATCAAGTCACTTGTAGGTCCTAAAGAGAATGGAAATTGGAGGCCCCTAATACATTGAAACTTATCTAGCACAGGACCACTGGCAGAGGCCTTCATACAGTGTCGGACAACACAATAAGACCACCTCATTGTTTTGCGGTTCCTGTCCTAATGCCTCAGTATCCTAATTAAACATCTTGAGAACTTTCTTTCAAGTCTAGTTCAAGAATTTGGCAAAAGTAATGATATTTTGTTTCAATCAAAAACATCTTAGATTCTTATTTCACTATTCTGAAGAAACAGCCAAAATACACCGGTGGTTGATGCGACAGCGGCGCCAGTCTTCACACGGCAGGACCGGGGTTCAAGTCTCATCAGGGCCGTTCCCTCATAGTGAGGACTGATTATCCAACTATGTGGTTACAATAAGGCTAGTAAGGCACAAATGGCAGGGATGACCTAAGGGTAAGGGTCGTTGGGCCTAGAAAGAAGCCATTTAAACATTGAATTTAGTATTGAATGTCTTGCTGCTTCTCCTCGAGCTACAGATCCTCCTTAGTTCTGGACCGTGTTTCACCGAGTTTTGTTTAGACAATCTTGTACAGATTCTACCAGGGTTGTGATCGGGCAATGGTTCAGTCCAAGCTATGCAGGGTACCGGTACAACAGCCACTTTTTAACTGATTTCCTGCATAATCTGACATCTGCAGTATTTCGGCACGCTTGTGCTCAGACTTTAACAAGACTTACTTTAAGACGTTACCAGATACTCGAATAATTTACTTTTCATGCAAGTCTATACGGTAGTTTCTAAGGAAGTCTATTAGAGCTATAAGGTACAGGGAAAGGCTGGGCGATCCTAAATCTCAGACAGTCGGGAAGATTCCAGAAGAAAATCTTCCTTAAAGAAACATAGAAAAAATCGAGGCTTTACCTACAGTAGGGGAACTTTCGATGTTCACTGGCTCGAGGGTCGTTGGATCAAGGTATCTGAGCGACTTTGGACATTATGCAGGAATACCCCGAACAGGCAGGTCGGAGATTTGAGAGTTACCATGGGTAGAGCAACACTCAAAACTGTTGGAAAACATCGAAAGAAAGATTAAGAGCTTAAAGTCTAGTTTGCCCACCAGTCGATGTTTATGTCTGGTGCGTTGGTTCCTAAAGATCTTCGTAAACTTCATGTTTTCCATCAGCTGACGTTTGGACAATGACTTAATAATCATAGCGCGTGGTCCTTTAAAAATCTTATGCACTCTTAAGATTTTTTTTTAATAGCAGCGTCAAATAAGCAGGGCGAAGTTTTCAAACGGTTGTATATCACCAAACCAAAAATCATGCTTATACATCCTTAAATTTTCTTTCGAAGTTAATCAACCTTTCAGCTTATTAGAAATTGATACGACTAAACATCGATACCGAACAGCTTAGGTATCCAGAGAACTAAATAAGCATTTGTTCTTTCTTTAATACAAAAAGCATTTCGTAGGTCTATCATAGGTATATGGCATGTTTTGGAATAACATGACATTTCACTCTGGCTTTTGATGTTGTGTGCACGTCGGCTATAATGATTTTCTGTATAAATGATTTTGATTTCGAACAATCATCCCACGTACCAATTGTATCACGTTTCATGACTTACGTTGTTTTCTTTAGGGACTTTTTGATGCCTAAAATTGTGAGCTTATTTATATCATTTCGTGTGTTTTGGACATACAGCAAACTTGTTACCACTTTTTAATATTACAGATATTCATAAATTTGCAGTTAATTATATTTTTAATTAAAAAAAAACTACTTGTCAACTATAACAAATCATCATAGAATCAAGTTATCCTAATATCAAAGTTTTATCACTTAGGCGTCCTACCGCAATCTGTAGATAATAGATAGGACATCTTGCCATTATGTTCCAGCATGATAGAGGTGCTATAAAATCATTTCTGTTCATAGTATATTAAAAAGAGAATTGTATGTCTCTATACGTATGTCTGGAGTCTCAAAATATCTTCCTGTATCCCCATGTAAGTTGTATGGTCGTCAGTTGACAATTACCAAAAAGAACGATAGTTGACAAGTTGATACCCGGATAAACAATGTCCTGCTTTATTTACTACACAAATCCAGCCGATGAGAGTAATAAGCGCGAGTGATGTCTTCAGACAGACATTGAAATACGGCAAATAACAATCCAAAGTTAAAGTTAGATCATCTTGAAATCTTCGCTAGCAGCTAAGCATTCCTTTCGAAGAACCTTTAGATCTTGCTGCTTGTTGCAAAAGTTTGCTTTTGTTTTGCCTCTTTTTATCTCCTTTGTTTGGGATTCACGTTTTTCGGGTGAGTGAAATGGTTCGCCAATCGCAGATGGTGGAAATGCTCGTCTGAAATAGGAAATCCTCCCAGTACCACCGACACGCACATACACACAACCACATCAAACAGGTAGAATGTCATTTCATTACCGTGATGGAAACGAATGCACGCTGTGCCCTAGCAATTGGTGAGATTATTTTCTATCCGATGCGTACTTAAGCGTGTCTTTGATTTTATTTTTTTATACATCTTTTTTCCGTGTTTTCTTATCCTCCAATTCTTCAGCAGGCTATCTTCGATGAATTATTATTCTTTATCGTCAACAACAACCGGAAAAAATGCTTTAAAATCGACAAATCTTCTACCTTTCATGTTGGCGTACTTATGATTTTCCCGCTCCTTTTTTCCTGCCTGTGTGGAAATGTATGCACGTCAGCCACAAATCATTTAGTAGAGATACACAAAAAAAAACCGGTAATGTAGTACGCTCTGCCGCAGGTGGTACCACATGTTTCAACAAGTGAAAGAAATCCATCGCCGTGGCGTATTCCAAACCGTGCAACCATTGAAGGATTTATCTCTTTACTTGTTTCCTTCTAACCGCCCATCCTGATACGCAAAACCGAAACGATAAATTAAAATTCGCAAAGTGTCACGAAACGCAAAAAAAAAGCCGGATTAAACCGTACCGAGTCTGTCAGTAATATTTTTAGCATTTTGTGTTGCACCTTCAAAATAAAGAAAAAAAAAAAGTAAAACCCACCAAACCAATTCAAACTTCGATTTTATGGCCACTAGCTGGGATGGATTATTGTTTCGCGCCTAAGCAAATATCATCGCCGACGGGAACGCCATAAAAATTCGATTTATTAGAAATTACAACACTTCCAGCCACCCATATCGGTTTTCGCAGGGCTGCCAACATTCGATCGGCCTTTGATGAGAAGGTTTAAAGGTTTTCTTTTTTTTTTTAATTTGCATTTTTACAACAAAACAGAACCATCGGTTGCATTTTCGTAGATGCAGGCGCGACAGTTTGTAATCAAGCAAGTAAATAAAAACAGCATACCTCTCCTTTTTGCTGTCTCTATCTCTCTCTCTCTCTCTGAGCATTGGTGTGCTTTCCAATTTCCATTTAAATCACTTTTTTTATGAGCTTACCGAAGCTGGCCGGAACGGATGGTAACACGGTAGCGAATTTTATGTCTTCTTTGAAGTAGAGCGCTAAGCCTTCGCGCCCCTTTGGGCGATGGTCTATGAACGTGTGATTTTGTATGGGAATATTTTAGTGTAGTTTTATTTATTTTGTCGATTTCAATGGCATCTGACTCACGAGGATATTTTTTAATTCTAGGATAACAACTTAAACAGCTATGGCTATATCAAAAACTAGCCTAATTCACCCAAAAACGAATATGAAAGTCTCTAATGATACGAATACATTTGGCAAACTTAGAGGAAACATTGAAAACTTTGAAAAATACGTTGACATCAGTAAACTAGTAACGCTGCTAACAACACAAAAATGACCGATAGTCAATGATTAACAAGATGTCTGGGTCTGAGGACTCTGCTACGACAAATCGATAACGACAGCAACTCCTTTATATGGCCAGTTTAAAGATAAACAAACAAGCATCAAGACCACCTAAAAGCACAATTGAAATTATGTTCAAGTAATAACAGGAACAGTGTTTTATCAAAAGCAAGACGCTAACGAGTAAAACGTCTCAAAGGAAATTGTTTAAAAATATGATACGAGTAAAGTAAAGAGTAAAGTAATAAGGGACAGAAATAAGAAGTGGTAGGCCTCAACATTAGGCATCTCGCTGGGATATACAAGCTGATCGCAGAGAGTAGGGCCGACAAGACGATACGATGAAGAATCTATGCGCGTTGCAGTTATCAGATAGGTAGTTACAATTATGTCTCGATACATAGATGGGAGCCACTAGAGTTGAAACCATATGATTTGTAGTTGATTCTCGCCTTCAAAAGATATGTGTATAAGATATACGTAAAGTACGATTATTCGACTACTGTGTTTAACATTAGTTGTTTTGTAACAATATAAAATCGGACGCAGATAGAAGACATGTACCAGTGCCATTGTTTGTGATATTCTAATAACTGTATTGAGACACTGATGTTCGGTTTTAATTAGCACGACACTTTATTGATCACTTTTGATGTACGAGACTGCTGGGTTGTTCTTGAGAAACGATCGTCCAGCAACACATGCTGTCCGAACGAGACTGACTTGTTGGATGGTGGTTCTTTAATTTATAACCCTTTTTTGGAGACTGATCGTGAGAATAACTTAATGGAAAATTCCATTCTAGTACATGATTCTTTTGTTTGTCTTAATTCTGATTGGTCCAAAAGTGTGAGAACATTCCAAAGATATCTTCTTCACCTGTCTGCTAATTTCTGATTGGTCCAAACTATGAAAAATTCCTATTGCTATTTGATATAATTCTTTACCTCATTTTTGATTGGTTAATGACTATTGCGCGTGTTTGGTTTAATATTTCATTCTATAGAATTCTTTAGATGGACGTATGACCAATGTTTGTCCTCATTGTCATTGAGCAAACTTAAACATAACCGTGGGAACCAAGTTCGCTGAGTTGCAATTTCGTTTGCTATGCTACATCTCCCTCTTTTTTTGAATGATTTATGAGCGAAGATATGTGTATGAGTGAGCGAGTAAATCATTCACCTGTCTATTATGAGTTTATGTTTATGCAACTGAATGCAATTTCGTTTGCTGTGCAATGCTGTTTATGCCGTTATTTTACTTATGTGCTTAATTGTAAATGGTTCTTTGTAGTTTTTAATTTTAGTTTATTTAATTATATTTTTAGCAAAAAATTTTTTTTTTAAGCATTTAATTTTTTTTTTTTTTAGCGATTAATAATTTTTTTTTATGTCAATTTTTCCATTTTTTCACCACAAAAATTTTACTGAACGGTTTTCACGGAGGGTAATATTTTATGTGCACTGAAGTGCTAACGATAGAACTAATTTTTGTTTGTTTGTATTGTTTGTTTATTGTATGTTTAAGTAAGTTTAAGGTGCATTTATAATCTTTGTGATTGAATGTAAGGTCTTCATTTCGTTTCAAATCGATGTTTTGTTTCTTTTTGACAATAAATTCAAGCAATTTCTCTCGAAGAATTCGTTTCAATCTTTCTTTAATATTTTTCATTATTTCTTTGCGCTTTTCTTCACGTATAGTGGTATATTTCGTATTCAATATTTTCATTTCATCATAATTTGCCTCTTTTCTCGGGCTGTATAATTCATTATCATTTTCATATTCCTTCTTTTCATATAACTTGATTTTTCTTTTTATTCTCTTTGCGCATTTTGTCGTTTCAGTTTGATCTTCTTGTTCAATAATTGCCTTGCAGTATATATCATGTTCAACATTTGTATCAATATCGATTAAATCATTCTTTTCAAATACATCATTTGCTTCGTTATTCCATTCTGTCTCATTTTCTTTATATTCTTGTTTGTTTGACCAATCTTCTTTAATTTTACAATAATATAGAACATCTTTCTCTTTTTGTTGTACAAATTCACAACATTTTTCTTCATTCATTTCACTTTCAATTGTAGAATCATTGTTTTCATCATTTTTGCTTTGAGATTCGTATTTCTTATCATTTTCATTGATTTCACTTGCGATTAAATTATCATTATTTTCATTATTTTCATATTCAATTTCATATTTTTCATAATCATTATAAAATTCATTCTTTTTTATTTCGATATCGTTGTTGACATATTTGTATGATTCGTTTTCCTCTTTTTTAAAGTTATGCGATTCTTCGATTCTTTTTCCAATATTCATATTTAAATCATTAGTTTCTTGTTTCCTTATGTTCATTATTTTGATAACTGGTTCATTAACATTGAATTTTCTTTTATCATTTCTTTGATCAACATAGTTATATCCTACATTAAATTTGTTCGTATGATATTTATCATTACTAGTAATTATATTTTCTCTTGTATTACATTTACGTACATGCTCTTTATTATTAATATTGGAATCATTCCTATAAATTCCATTATTTTCATTACGATATCTGTTTCTCTGTCCATAATTGTTATACGTGTGCTCCTCGCAATTATATTCATTTTGTTTCTTAAATTGTTTGTTATACGTATTCCTAGGTTGAAAATAATGTTGTCTTACAGCATGGTGTCTTGATACATTTTGATATTGATATCTATCATTTCTATCTGAAAATTGTTTGTTGCTATGCCATTTATAGCTATCATTTCTGCTATACTCATTTCTGAGAGGTTCATTCGCTTGGAATCTATTCGCTCGAAAGTGATAGTTTCCGTTGTACGATTCCTCATTTTCATTCTCCAATACTTTTTGAATTGCCTCTGCTATCGTTGAAAAATTTCCTACTTTCAGAATGATTCTTGTTTCGAATTTTAGTACCTTTTCTGTTAATGTTTTTATACCAACATTTACTACCATATCATTTGCAACTTTTTCAGGTATCTGTTGTTCCAAATACAACTTTTTTAATTTAGCTGTTAATAACTCAACCTTATTACACATTGTTTTTGTGTCATTTGATGTTAAAGAGTTTAGTTCTGCTAGTATCATGTCGGGGTTCGTTTTCTCTTGGCATCTTGTCTTGATATCTTCTATAAGTTCTGCATAAGATGTAATAATTGTTGGAAGACCAATTCTTGCTTTATTGGTTAATCTTG
>KZ062848.1:67366-100690 GCA_002091835.1 Anopheles maculatus
ATTCACTAACACATATACATTTCACTGTTATTCTGTTGTGCAAGTTGTTGTTAACCACAATTATTGAATCAAATTTTCTTTTCTTCTGCCCGTTCCACTAGTCCGTTTCATAAACTTTACAGTTATTACCGTCTCGATGCCCTCACGCATTGTCACTGTCGCGCAGCAAAACTGCACATATTTGCACTTTTGATTTTGCCACTGATACGTATGCATTTTGATTTTTTTTTCTTCTTTCTTTTCCATGCGCACTGTTTGGCTCGGTTACCGCGCTGTTCTACCTGCACCGCTCGATCGGTTCCGATTACATCAAGTTGTTATGAGCCTGCTCGGCAATGCTGCATACTTTTGGCGTGTTGGTTCAACAGCAACGCTTGGATCTCTAATTTCACTGACGTTTTTATTTGTTCTCTGTGTCACTGGGTCACTTTTTAGCTAAGCGCCTGCAGTTGTGTAATTTCACAGTCACCTGTTAAGTCACTAGAATTTGATGTTGATGTTTTTTTTCTGTTCACTCGACGTTTTTGCTAATTAAGCGCTTTTTCAGTTTGCATCGTTATTGAATTGAAATGAGCATTTGCTCTACTGCATTCGTTGTTTCACTTCCAAAGAGTGCGGTTGAAATTCACTCACTTGTTTACTTCAGGACTCCGGTTAAAAGTCACAGTAAACTTGCACTATCCGAAGATGCCGATTTAGTGTCACAGTTAACTTGTATTATCCGAAGATGCCGATTTAGTGTCACAGTTAACTTGTAGTATCCGAAGATGCCGGTTGAAGTTCACGTTTCACTGTTATCATCCGAAGGTTGCAGATTTAAATCACGGTCGCCATGTAACAGTATAAGAATGGACGCAGATAGAAGACATGTACCAGTGCCATTGTTTGTGATATTCTAATAACTGTATTGAGACACTGATGTTCGGTTTTAATTAGCACGACACTTTATTGATCACTTTTGATGTACGAGACTGCTGGGTTGTTCTTGAGAAACGATCGTCCAGCAACACATGCTGTCCGAACGAGACTGACTTGTTGGATGGTGGTTCTTTAATTTATAACCCTTTTTTGGAGACTGATCGTGAGAATAACTTAATGGAAAATTCCATTCTAGTACATGATTCTTTTGTTTGTCTTAATTCTGATTGGTCCAAAAGTGTGAGAACATTCCAAAGATATCTTCTTCACCTGTCTGCTAATTTCTGATTGGTCCAAACTATGAAAAATTCCTATTGCTATTTGATATAATTCTTTACCTCATTTTTGATTGGTTAATGACTATTGCGCGTGTTTGGTTTAATATTTCATTCTATAGAATTCTTTAGATGGACGTATGACCAATGTTTGTCCTCATTGTCATTGAGCAAACTTAAACATAACCGTGGGAACCAAGTTCGCTGAGTTGCAATTTCGTTTGCTATGCTACAGTTTGATAATTTTAAAAACAAATTTCGTTTATCGCTTCGTTAATGCTTTCGGTTCAGGGAAAAAAATGCTGATCAAGACAGACCATTGTTTGATAAATGTGACTTGCTCTCGAAATCGCGATTCCTGTTCGTCAGATCTAAAACAAATCAAGAATTAATTGCCAGAAATAAGACCTACTTGACACCAAAGACCAAAGTTGCGAATCAAATTTGTCTACTCATTCGCTAAATTCTCAATTCTCTCAGTTGGATACAGCTAATGAGACTTGCTAATTTTATTAATAAAAGTAATGTTGTGGGAAGACCTTTTTCGAAACTTGGAAACTGGTGACCATAACGTTCTACTCTTTATGTTTTAGATGCGTGAGTCCTATACGATGTTTGAAAGCATTATTTTACTCCACAAACAAGTGCTGAATTTGTTACATCCAGATACGGACGCATTCGTATTGTTAAGTCTGAAATGATCCTCAAAGAGCTGTAACATGTCATCAAAGAAATTGTTTATTTTTGCAGATATAGTCCAATCGTACATCTTCTAAGGCATTGACAACACCCAGTAATAAACGTTGGTATGATTTACGACTGAAAAGATGGACTAGCACATCAATGCAGGTTATTCCGTGTCATGTTTCTAAATTTTACTTTTATTTCGATCTCTACTGACTTACTCTAGGTAGAGTATCTGCTGGGATGGGTTCATTACAAATCATCCACTCTACAGTAATTGAAGTTCAACAATGACACAGAATGAATTGACTTGAGATGTCTTTTCAACTCAAAATTTTAACACTAGACCACGTTGTCAGTATCATGTACAAATTACAATTAAAACATTTTATAAGAGCTTCATTTGATTTAAATGAATTACTACAAAAACCGGACAAATATTTACTAGCATTCAATATATTTTATTATACATGAAGAAAATATCTTGAATCTTTATCACACCATCGCCTAACAACTGTACAGCCATCATCGCTCTAACGCAAACAAATCGCAAACAAAGCAACAAAATCTTTGCAAACAAATCAAAACCCATCCATGTGCTCGAGCCACACCATCCCGGTGTGTCTGTGTCGTAAAATTTGAACCAAAAATTGACTGCAACGATCCGTGCGAACGAAAGCAAGAAGAAAAACGAAACGCTGGGCCCATTAAAATCGTCCCCAAAAAAAAAAACTTCCGCCTACCCCACCATCACACTCCAATCTACTCAACCATAATTAAAACATTAAATTTCTACACCAATAAAAATCCTACCATTCCCGCTACAACGCAGCAAACGGCACAAGGTCGGGTTTCGATTGGGCCCTTGCTGGAAACATTCGGATCAATTTCACATTCGCGCGATGGCAGATGAAAAACCTATAAAGTTACGCGGTGCGAAACATGCAAACAGAAGCATGAATATAATCTGTTTTTAACAAACGGTGGCGAATAAAAAAGAAACGAGAAAACGATTTCTTGTCGCGGGTTTATGCCTGGTTAATCGGTTGCCTCCTGTGCTGAGGCTGCGATGATTAGAAGAACCGTACCTATTGCTAGCATTTCCCTTAGTTTTAGATATGGTTAAAGAGTTACGGAAGTTTCACAATTTTAGATGTTTAATACACATTTAAATAGTAAATTTTACATCGCCTCATAGTATGCAATTTGCATGACAAAACATTCTTTTTAAAAATTTAATATCATTTTATATTTTTACTCATCAAAATCGAACCGTCTGTTGTTTGAGAGCCTCAAAATCTCGCATAAAATACAATATTCCTATTTCGCAAGACTTGACCTTTCGGTTCCGTTTGCGTCGCGACCCGTGCAGTGTGTAGCAATTGCAGCTGTGGCCCGCATCGTTTGCGGAAAATAAATTATTACACCCATCCCACATGGCACGGCGCGGAAAATGATATTCATCGGTAAGGCGTGTTTGGTATAAAAAAATGGAAGCAACAACAACAAAAAAACGCGTGGCAACAGTAGCAACAGCAGCAGAAGAATTGATCGCTTGATTGAAGCCGGTGACTATGGTAACGCGCGTTACCAAAACGGGGCAGATTTACTGCCATTCAGTCTTTTCCCAGTTAGCGTACACACGGTCGCCCGTTTTATGTGCTCAAGTTTTATGTCCGCTCC
Organism: Anopheles maculatus; assembly: GCA_002091835.1. Taxonomy (NCBI): domain Eukaryota; kingdom Metazoa; phylum Arthropoda; class Insecta; order Diptera; family Culicidae; genus Anopheles; species Anopheles maculatus. The sequence goes on from KZ062848.1 coordinate 70,927, forward strand.
GTGCGGCTCTTCTTCACCTGTACCCTGGCCGTTTGCCGGAAGGTTTTGTTTCCTTCCCTTGAGCAATTATGAGAAACTGCAAGAGTCTGCGGGTCTGCTTTGATTGGTTTTCGCGCCACGACTTTGCAGTGGGGAAATGCGAGCCTCGCTGATAAGGGCGTCTGAAACCGGATCACCTAATCATCGAGCGAGCCGTTTGAAGTTGAAGAAAATGAAGTTTATTCCGTCTAGACATCCTTAGAGGACCGTGATCGTGTTGGAAGTTGGGTGAAGTGAATTCTGCTAGCAGTAGTACTGTGACTATCTTGTTAGGAATTACCCTACGACACCGTTTAAAGCAAGCATCAGTGTGTCCTACATGTGTCCTACTATATTCGAGCGATATCTGTCAGAAGCTGTCCGTTCGACTAGTGACAGCAATAATTTACCATGCCAAAGCAGGCAGGCAGGGCCCCTCGGTGCTAATGACTTATTGCGTGTCTTACCGACAATCGACCATCGCGGAACCAGCTCAAGCGATGCATTCCCGAACCCTCCGAACGCGCTCGCCTATGGGATCCATCAACGATCGTGATCTTCCCCTCCAGACCAAACCGGATGTGGTGGATATGGCGCGTGTTACCGATCAGCTCCGATCGGGAAAACTATTTCGAACGACCCCCCCTGGTCCTGTGGTTCTAAATCAATTCTCGCTTCCGATCCGTTGTCGGGATAAATCATATCGCGGACGCCGAACACGTGGTGCGCTACTGATGGCTTACGGGCGCGTGGAGAACATAATTACGAAAACATCTTGTATGACATCTTGTCAGCTACATGCAGAGACGCAGTGAAACACACGTGTGATTGTGTTCTTGTGTCGGTCTAGTCGTCTGTGGAAAGGAAAACGGGCGGAAAATTAATAGCAGCAAAGGATGAGGATACCGTCAGGATGAGGGGATGAGATGTTAAGGTTAAGATCATGTCCGGATCGTGAAGCGAGCCCGCGGTGTCAACGCCGTCCGTCCGTGTGGTGGAAGCAATTTGAATCTTAATTAATTTACTTCCACTTAACCTCAAAACCGTATGCTCACGTTCTCGCGTGTCCTCGCCGAGGGCCGGCGAAGTCGGTAGTCGAGGACGGCAATAATGGTTGACATCGTATCGCCCATCTCGGACGCAACCCCCGGCATTATCCGCGTCGGAAACACACACACACACACAGCTGCCGTGCACACTTCACGGCACCGTACGATCATAATTGAGATGACTCTATCGCTGCAGGGCGAACGCCGAGATGGGATGGGGGAGATTTATGGAAACTCCACGGCATATCGACCGGGATGTCGCCAATCGCCAAGCGCTCGAGTATGCCCCGTACCATCCGCGTCGAGATAAGCATCTTCGAAAAAAAAGGGTCCCACTTTCCACGCCTCCGCACGACATTTAAATTTTCGGCCCGACGTTAATCGCCAACTGCTTGACCAACACCGTTCCCAACACCATGCCTTTTTTTTTCACTTCTCCCCAGGGTGAGCGATTATGATTTTTCAAATATGCGTTTTTAATTGCCATCCTACATGCATGCTTACCTCCAGTTTTATTTCTTCCCGTTTGCTCACCATTGCGCTGATGAGTGGTAGGAGGTTGAACGCAAACTTTTGTCACCACTGGCGTTCGTTTTGCGGTTTCGCTTTACGAGGAGACCACTCGATCGGGCCACCATCAGGCGGAATGTATTTGAACCTTCCCCCTAGCTAAATTAAAACATAAAGCAGTTTACAAAAAAAAAAAAATACCATAGACAACCTCTATCTATGACACACACATGGCCATCGGTATGATGCGGTGACATCGTGGTGAAGCTGTTGAATTAATTTGCTCCTCATCTGGTGTCGGACACTCGTTGACGTTTGGCTGGGGAGGATGGGTTTGAAATGTGGTAATGATCGCTAAACACGGGCGCACCTAATCGACCTGGACGTTGTGGTACGTTACGCTCCAGCTGTTGATCCGTTCCGAGCTTTCCGGCTGGCTGATTTGATGAGTGGCGAAGAGAGCTATCGACAATGTTCTGTTAACTTGTTCTAGGGGTAAAGATGTTCATATGAGAGCGATTGCTCATAAGTATTGCAAAATAATCCTAGACTAGACCCAAATATCATTTTGCGTTACTTTAAAATACAAATATTGTAACTGTCTTATTTATTAAAACAAAGAAGATTTTAATAACAACAGTTCTTACCGGATTACCAGAAGGGGGTTAACGAAGATTGTGGTAGTTAACGAAGACCGATATTGTGTCCATCAATATCGAATGACATCTAGACCGTCCCTGCTATAAACCGGACTGGTAATTTGAGTAATGGAAGGCGCAAACAATACCTCTTAATGTGAGGTTATAGTTTATGTAAAGTAGACCTAATTCAGATGACAATGAAAATTAAAATATTACAGACAGATCAATGGATTTTGCAAAAATATTGAAACCTCGTTCTAGGCGATTCTTGAGCTGAGGACACCTTAGCCATAGTTGTCCTAGCTACCATAAATCCACAGTCTAGCTTGGCCACAGACTGATTGAATGAGGTCATTTGATAGGGGATTTCCTTGAATAATAGTTTTCACATGCTTCGGAAGTTGCTTATTATGTAATCATAATTGTTGTATTGGCGGATTCGTCTTAGACTTCGTAACAATCTTCTTCTTCTTTCTTGGCCTAACGACCTCTTAGGTCATGCCTGCCATTTCTGGCTTACTAGACTTATTGTTACCGCATAGTTGGATAGTCAGTCCTCACTATGGGGGAACGGCCCAGATGAGACTTGAATCCCGGTCCTGCCGTGTGAAGACCGGCCGCTGTCGCATCTACCACAAGGGCCGCTCCTTCGTAACAATATGTCCATCTTATCCTGGAAATTTTTCAAGAGTCTAGATGAATGCTTTTAAAATAAAATTTCCATTTTCTAGAATTTCCATCCGAATAATCAACCCGCCCTAGAATCTGGTCGCATGGTTCTTTACACGACATCGGACTAACTATCCGTAGTAGATGACGCCGAGCTGGTCCCACCAAATTCTTAGTCGGCGAACGTTTTGAGCCTTCCCTTACGTTGAGCATCTTCCACGGCGAAATCACCGCTTCCAAAGCGTTAAAACCACTCCCGACACTTTGTTTCGCTTAAAGCAGCATCGCCGTAAACACTCGAAAGCTCTCGATGCGCTTCGGCTGCCGTTTTCTTCACTGGAAACAAAAAACATCAACACCTCCTGCTTATCCGGCTCAAAATCAGACATTTTGAAGAACTGTTTACACTGAATCTGTTTACACAGTTTGATTATGTTATTCCCGAACTTGACTTATGAAGTTTGTAAACGACAAAATCGCGCCACAGTCCACGGTGGCCCCATCGATTTCAAAACGGCCGTTATTTATTTGCGGACCTAATAGTTCCAGTATTCAGAAACACCTCCAGGCAAGCAAATATGCACAAATCCTCTAATGAACCATCTAAACTACTGCTCAAAAGAAGGGTTTTGACAGATTTTATTTGGGAGCAGTGGTTTGGAGGACTCGCAAAAGATTTCTGCTAAGAGTTAAAGTTTAAATAAGTTTTCCGTACGGACACAGGAGGAGTGGAAGACTCAAAATGAGATGAAGTGACTAGACTGATGCGTTCGTCAGAAAGGTTAGAATATTGAAATGACAAATGTGAACGCTCGACCGTAAGCGACATCGAGGACTTCTGCAGCAGTACGATATTGTGAGCGCCAGATAAGATATTTTTTCAAGACTTACTTACTTACTTATCAGGCGCTACAACCGCTTCGCGATCTTGGCCTGCTGATACCGCTCACGGTCTAGCGCCGTCGTCTGCCAATCCATTATCCCGGCCGTTCTGGCGGACGCATCAACGCCATCACTCCATCTCAGTTTGGGCCTACCACGCCTCCTCTGTCCATGTGGACGGCCTAAAAGGACTTTACGGGCCGGGTCGTCCGGTGCCATTCTCATGACATGACCAACCCACCGGAGCCTGGCGAGCCTAATTCGCTGCACGATGGTAAGATCACCGTACAGCTCATAGAGCTCGTCATTGTAGCGGCTCCTCCATTGTCCTTCCACACATACGGGGCCAAAAATCCTTCCGAGCATCTTCCTCTCGAACGCGGTTAAGAGGGTTTCGTCAGTTTTGGACAAAGTGCATGTCTCAGAGGCGTATGTGAGTACTGGGACTATAAAGGTTTTGTACAGTCCCAGCCTCGTTCGTCGCGACAGGTATTTTGAGTGGAGAACTTTCCTCAGGCTGTAGTATGACCGGTTGGCAGCCAGCACCCTTGCGCGTAACTCAACGTCTATCTTGTTATCGGTGCTGACTTTTGACCCCAGATAGGTGAAGTTTGGGACGACTTCGAAGGTGCGATCACCTATCTGTACATCACCCCTGCGTAAATCAGTGTTTGTTAGCAGGGCCGCTGGTTGTGCCACCATCATTTTGGTTTTTGCCTCGTTGATCTCTAACCCGAGGTGCAGTGCCGCATGCTCGATTCTTTGGTAAGCTTCTGCTACATAGGAGAGCTTCAAACCAATGATGTCTATGTCATCAGCGTATGCCAAGATCTGGAGTAGCTTATAGAAGATGGTCCCCGAAGTTTCCACCTCCGAATCTCGGATGGCCCTCTCTAGCGCCAGATTGAATAGGAGGCAAGCAAGCCCGTCTCCCTGGCGCAGACCCTTGGTGGTAGCAAAGGGCCCTGAGAGTTTTCCATCCACCTTCACCTGGCATTTTTCTAGACAATATCCACATAATATCAAAATTTTCACGACTTCAAATTTCGAAAAAGAAACTAACGAAATTTCGGTTCGAGAACTCAGAAACTATTATGACAAATCATTCTTAACTTTGCTAGTTTCGTATCGAGGATTACGTTATGACTAATTACAATTTTATTCAGGTACTAATCTAGATATTACGTTATCACCTTGAACTAACATTTTTGCCCGTTCTATATCCAGAACTACTTAACCGAGATAATAAGCAACATGATTGCATACAATTGGGCGTTCTTCCCAGCAGAATCACGTCCTTACCGAAGGGAGTCTCTTCGCTATCGTTTTCGTAATTTGTTTTCCATCACACACTCCCAAAAAACAACGGTGCATAAATCATGCTAGAACAAAGTGCCATTAGACGCACACTGTATTCACAGAGCGAAACGTTCCCTTCTAGTATGGTTTCGAGCTAGTTTTCGTTTATTCCGGGGGCGCATTTTCACTTTCCACGTTTCGTTTCCTTTTCACTCTACCATTCCATTCTAAAGTGCATACTGTCCTGTTGCAGTCATTTGGTGAGTGTTGGTTTTTTTTTGTTTCATTCAGTTCTCTCTTTTTATTGCCATCATGTTATCGTGTTTGTTATGCATATATTTGTCGACGATTGAGTTTCGATTGCCGGTTGCCAGCTTTGCGGTCGGTTAATTTTTCACCTTCGCGCCGGTTTCCCTTTTCGAAACGTGTCTTTTTTCGCTTTTTAATTTGTCGCTCCTTAAATTGTTTTAGTGGAATTAAAAAGCATTCATTATCCGCGGCCCGGCCGAGCTACGGTGAGTAGAAAAAAAGAGTAAGTCATCAAACATTTTTCCTATCGCCGATGGTTTAGCACTGGGGTGAAGCGCTAACTACTCATTCCGAGTTACGCGTGGGGCTGAAGATGTACCGGCTGGATGAGACCGCTCGACTGGGAGTTAGTTTTGGATCGTTTGTTTACCATTTTTGTATCATTACGGTCTCGTTTGTTAGCTTTTTTTTTTTTGGTTTTTGGTAGAAATGTAATCACGCGTGTTGCTTTATGCTGCTTCTTGCATAATGCGACTTTTATTTTGGGTTTTGTTTTTTTTTTATAATAAGCTTGATTGTTTTTTGTTTCTCTATTTCTATCATTTGTTTCATTTTCACTCACGTCCCAAACGCGATGAGGGTGTGTGAAGTACTTTCAGCTGACACTTATACCGTTGCCGATGCGGGTAATTTGTTCCTCGATTGGCATTTATGTGTACGTAGGTTTTTTTTTTTTCGTTGTAAGCATCATTTTCATAATCACATTCTTCTGCTGCGACGTTGTTTTAGTTTCGTTCATTTTAGTTTTTTCTTCTTTTGTTTACTGTGTTGCGACCCGTTCATTTCTATTTTGCTGTCCATCGCATCAATTTGTTTTATTTATTGTTTCATTTCAGAGGCATTTGTTTTGGGTTGCTCGCTTTTTTTTTGCAACACGCTCACATTCTTTACATACTGGCCAGTAAAAAAAAGTGGAGTATGTTTTTTTTCTTCTTCACTTTACCAATTTATGTCCCGCATTGGGCAGCTGGGAAAGCTAATCGACCAATGCGCTTGGTTACACTTTTAATGGCATTTACTCGGTTATGGTTTTGGTAAGTATTTTTTTCTCACTTGTATATTGATACTTCTGGCCGGCATCTGGAACGGTGTCTCATTCCGACGTTCATTTGTTGATGTTCATTAAATGAAGTGGAATTTTTCGTTGCATTGTATGTTTAGGTTTTGCTAATGATTTTCAAGATACGTTGCAGGAAACGATGTTTTGTAATTGGTTTATTCATTAGGAACTAATGGGGAGGTTTGTTACAATTACAAATAATTTTGATATGGTAGTTATATCAATAAGTGAAATGGATGTTATGTCCTTTCTAGATGTCAATTCTGTCTGCACATTACATAAATGTGCTCAATGAAATTGCACTGCTCAAAGCGTTTCCAGATTTACGAAAGATTTTTATTACTAGCCAGTGACGGATCAAGCCCCTTCGAGGCCCTAGGCGACAATGAAGTTTAAAAAAATTAAAAAAAATTAAAGCTACAATTTAAGGAATCTAAATAACTTACTTACTTATCAGGCGCTGCAACAACTTCGCAGTGTTGGCCTGCTTGCAACAATCCTCGGTAGCCCCTTTAATTTCCAACCCGAGGTTCAGTGTCGCCTGCTCAAACCTTTGGTTAGCTTTTGCTACATAGGAGCACCAGATTGAAGAGAAGTCATCAAGCCCGTATCCCTGGCGCTAACCGCTTTTTTTGTTAGCGGGAAGGGAACCTTCAAAAAGTTCCAAGAAAAACTTGTTGCGGCAAAAAACGTCCTCCGTGATGGGTTATGTGGGATTAATCGTGCCCGAGCAAACCGAGAACAGTGGACAATCACGTGCTCAATATTCTACACGCCGCCGGACAGTTAGGCGAGCCGTCTAGGATGCCTTTGTCAACGAAGTAGCTCCGGAGGAGATCGTGTCCTGTGAGGAGCTGGGTACGATGAAAATCAATCTTTCCGTGCCTACGACTAACCCAGGCCATGTTTTACGGGATCGGCCTCCTCGTCTTCAATCGAGGTGATCTCTGCTGTTGCCTGGCGCAGATTCTTGGTGGTTATAAACGGCACTGAGAGTTCTCTATGCACAATCACCTGGCATGTGATGTTGTTCATTGTCATTCTTACAAGCCTGGTAATTTTGGCCAAGAGTTGAGTCCCGCCTGAAACATCTACCCGCATACAGGGCTGACTATCCAACTGTCGGTAAAATCAAGCCAAAGAAACTAGAAAATCACCGTCCGAAGCCTCTAGAGATCGTAGTGACAAAGTGGCAATAAAACAAACTCTGTCCTCAACTTCTAGTTCTGTCCTCAATAGGTCAATACGCTCACTTGGATGCTCTGCCCTCATTAGTTAGTTCTGCCTTCGTAAAGTAAAGCTTTGCGCAATCTTAGAGCTCTGAGCCTATATTGCGTATGAGAGAACTAAACGCGGTGTTTGGTTTAGTGTACAAGCTACGTAAGCCTTTTTCTTAGTAATCGTAACAATTTTATGATGGTAATAAAAGCAGTCATACTCAAACCGGCAAACACGAACTATTACTTGGAACCTTTTTGTTAATTAAAATTCGTTCATAATATTTTGCAAACAGTCACATAAAACAAACGTTAATCATTTATCATAATGCGTTTAATAGTTCACTGTTTATTATCACTTAAGCAGCTGTTCGATCTTATCAAGCTTTGGGTCTTATCATCATTTTAGCCGATTTCAGTGAATAATAAAATCCGCGAAAACTGTTCCATACCATTCCAGTGGCAAATTCCTTAGTTTCTCCACGCAGGTATTTTCCATTCAGATTGCTGTCGAGTGTTCAATAAGAGTAACATTATTATCATATTTGTGCAGGTGTCTCGCTATTACAAACGTCGAACAATAATTACCTTCTGTGACATGCATTGTACCACCATGCACCGGTGTAGGTAACGGCGCAGTTCCCTTCCCACCTATCATTATCCGAATCGAACGTCGAAACCATCATTCCCTTAAGATTTCCTAGGCAATCGCCGGCAGGGCCAGAGTATCCATCTATCTTTGTAAGATTATTTTTATGGTTCTCGTCTCCAATTTCGAACTGGTCATACCATGCAAACGTTTTGTTGCCATCGAAATCTTCCAACAGCACTACTAACTCATGTGGTCGCGACACTGTCAGCTGATAAATACGATCCAGACCGAGCCAGAACTCTCCCTCCAGATTGCCAAATCCATCTTTATACTCTTGCCAGTTGCGGTAATAGTTTGACGATCCGTTGAACCGATGTTGAATCACAACCCATCCGCCTGAGTCGTACTTCTGATCGCACAACACAGTTATCGGTTCCTTGAAGGGTTTTTCTGGTTGAATTTTGTACACACCAGAAAATGGCGTCTTTCGGCAGGAACTATAGACCTTCCCTTCGGTACGGTTGTGCACCGGAAGACTCGTCGTATTGCACTGAGGCTGCTGAAGACTTTCGATCATGGAGCTTAAATTAAACACTTTTTGATCATGATGTCACTACAATAATACACGTGAGTACACTGTCATGATGCTGAAATACAACTGTTTTATATACGCATTCATGTCTGGGCATTTTAATTCTTAATGAATTTCAAGAATAAACCCTACAAGTGATAACGCAATCTTATCATTGAATGTATTTGACAATGGCTCGATTTTAATTACTATCTTTTAAAAGTCCCCTTGTGTTTGGTGTGCGTTGTATGTTTGTTTGTATGTTTTATATGGTTGTATACATTGTATGCATGGTAATTGTTTTCATTTCAACCGAGCACACCCGGCATAAGGTGCACTTTCACGGTTCGATAGAGGAAATGTATCCCAACCTATGTGAATGGAATATTAACTGTCGTACTCATATGAATTAACCCTCTAATGTCCAAATTTTTGTTTCACGTGAAAAAACTGTATAAGCTAGTTTTTTTTTTCGTGGAGAGAACACTGAAACACATATCCTCAGTTCGTAACAGTAATGAATCTTTTAATATTACTTAAATAAGATAACTCGCCTGAAGGTTATAATCGTATTTCAAATTTTTGTTTCGCATTGTTTTTCACAGGATAGCATTGTTATCACTGAAATGAAAAATTGACGAATCGCATCAAATCTATTCTTTTGCTTCGCATAATTGTTAGTTTGCGTCGCTATGTGTTCCAAAGTTCCAGCGACGAAATAAGAAAATCATTTGAACAGTGTGTACAGATCTTTAAATTGTGTTAGGCCAGCTTCTTCAAACAGTAAATCGGATAGCGGAACGTCAAGATTTGCTGTTTTTTCATTCGATGTTTTTGAACGCAGCAAATTCTGATCGATTGAATCTGCGAATCCAACGAATGTCCCGGGTCCCTTAAGTGGATCCGACCTACCCGTTGCTTTTTCAGCACCCACGGTGCCAGAGGTATCTTGCTTGCGTCGCTTGGGTGCAGGGGGAGAGGAAAACAATTCTTCAATTTCTGGCTCCTTATATATATTTCAGGGTCAATCATCGTCGTCACCTTCAAAGTCGTCTCCTGGATCTTCCTCCTCATCAATATCCAACGATTCAAGATATTGCCTGGCCTGCCGTTAACTCAATATACACAGTTTTTCCTTTCGATGGCAATCCATGACGTCACTCAACTGCCCAATACCGTCTGTAGGTGGGTTATGAGGTCTATAATAAAAATGTTAAATTTTAGATAATGGGACATGTCGGTTTTGTAGTATCAGGAATAAAATCTTATAGACGGTGTCCTTGTACATGGAGTAGATGCTGTCAAGCTTTGGACAGTTTGGTTACTACTAGGTGTTAGTAGCATGATACAATCTGCTAGTGGTGCCTCTACCTGTTCGAATGAACTAATCGTATAACTATTCATCAAAGCACTGAGCCCATTGCGAGAGGACATTTGGGGACAATTGATCAGATCACCATCCTTGTTTCGACAGAACATTAGAAATGAAGTTATTTCGGTAATCTGCTATCTCCTGCCAAAAAAATCTCCCTGAGCATTCTTTGAAGTTCTGGATATGTTCCTATAACTTATAAGCTGTGAAAATAGTAAACATGTTGAAGGAAAAATGCTTTTTTATCGTTTATTTACATAAATTCATATTTTAAAACAGAAGATGTCATAAATTCGGCCCCGAAATGTTCAGAATAACCTAATCATGTTAATTTCACTTAAACTCTATGCTAGGAAATTACATGAATTTTAACTCTTAAATGATGACCCCCTTTTATTAATTTGTACATTTGTACTTATGGTAAATAAATGCTGAACAGTGAATTTCTTTGTAACGCTTTGTAATTTTTGCAGTTAACATTAAAAACCATCCAACCATTCTGGATTTTCAATTTTATTCCTCCACACATTGAGACGTGTTTCCAGTAAAATAGCAACCGAATGATGTCTCTTTCATCTCGAGCAAAGAAACCACAACCAATAGTTGATAGCCACACCACGCTCGTTTTGGAATGTTTTCGAAAGATTGGTAAACGTCTTAAGACAACTTTACAACTTCACCCTCTGCGGTGTAAAGTTTTGATTGATTTCGACACACAAACGCCAGAACTCGGTCACCTCCGTTTAATGCTTGACTTCCTAGTCCCTACCCGTGAATACTAACTTCAGTAGTTTCGGTGCATGTCCTGTTTTTGTTTAGATTTTTGTATAAAGAAAAGGAGATTCCCTGTCATGGGCATAAGCGAACGGACCATCGAGTAAGGAGCAAGTCAGGAAGTGAGAAAGAGTGAGAGGTTTTTAATTAAACATTGACGCCTGCCATGAACGGTAGACACGGGCATTCGTTTGATGTTTCTTCGTTAAGTCCTTAAGCCAGAACCGCAACGGTACAGTAACGCGAGGTGATGCGGTCGTGGTAAATCAGTTCTACGTTTGGTCTTGATTGCTTTGTACAACAACGAGAAACAGCGAGTGTGTCTGTGTGTATGCAAATAAAATTGAAGGTATTTTCTCAATAGTCATTCTTTTATAAAATGAAATTGAACAGGACACAGTTTTGAATCACAACATTACTGTAAAGAAATCATTTCGCTATAAAGATTGCATACTTTGAGGATTATTGGAAAATATTGTGTGTCTTACGGTAGTCAAAAAGTAATTTTAAAATGAAATAATTATAGACATAATTGTTAGTTATGTAAATTAACTTGCCTGATAACCTTGGAGAAAATTATGAAACTGTTACCTACTCTCATTGTACATTTTGAAAAGTAAAAACTAAAACAACGCACTAATCGTACGCCTCAACTTATGCAATCTGATTGTGACTGTTGATTTTGAAGGTTCGTGTTAGCGTCAACTGTGGAACAGTTTGCTCCGTTCCCTGTCGTCAGTGAAATGACAGGACGTGTGACAGGAACGAATTTTAAGCAGCGTTCGCTCCTTTGTGTACAAACTCACGCTCCTGAGGATAACACGACCAGTCATCCTGATTACGTGCACGGATTCAAAGTGCACAATTTTATATGGTTCGAGTTTGAAAACATTGTGCAATCTTCAAACAGTTCCCGTGAGAATACAAACGAATTTGTGTCACATTGTATATTTGAAGCTGTATAGACAAATGCCGGCCTTTTCATTTATCAGTATGAACAAACCAACCAGCTCTTAAAGTTTGGAGTATTAAAACCAACTATCAAAAGTAATTAAGCTAAGTAATAAAGTAATAGTTCAACGTGCCTTTTACCTGCCCGCTCACAGTCTTTCATCTTCGTAAGAATAACAATCTCCCACATTGGAGCAAAATCTTGGCTGGGCTAAACCACTGCACGTATTCCGGTCCTAATGCTTAAACATAACATGGTAGCTTAGGAATTAATTCCTGCAGCATCAGGGTACAGGAAATTGAAATACCCTTTGGTTTTGTGTTTGTAAACCTTAAGGAATGTCATAGTACACGGTAAAACCAATAGCAACCCTCAGCAAACAAGACGTTCTCATCCCTTCTTATTTGTAGAAAATTCCTACTACATCTATCGCCTCCGGGAGAAACTTTTGGCTCCGTTTCCCATTTCTCATACAATTTCAATATTCCCTGGCGGGAAACGTTGAATGTGTTCCAGGTTTGGCTTAAAAGTCAAATTCTTCGCCAATTACTTTGCCCACGTTGCTCCCCTCTTGCTTGGAAGAAATCAAACCCGACATTCAGCAAGAACCGATACGTTGTATCCCATACCCGATAATCACTCCTTTTGACAAGATCCGAACGGTCCCTGATTGGGAAGTTTGAAAACCATTCCGAATCCACATCTCCAAGCACGTGGTTCCGGTTGTCATTTCGATCCGTCAAACTATGGGAGTTTGAGATTTTTTGGTCACCCCGTTCCCGTAACCAATCCCGTAACCGGTCCCACACAACATCGCCGATGAATCAATCATCGGCGCCTATAATAACCCTTCGGTGCCGCTAAACATCTAAATGGATCTTCCAAGGATCTCCGAAATGTACTCGTAAATGGGATTTTAAACAAAGCGTCTCCGCCATCTCCTGTTTTTGCTGCGGTCCGGGACCGGGTAATGGCGCAACGAATCGTCAACGCCGGTTGCGTGTGCGCCTGCAGCCGTACAACCAGCGCAAAAGTGGTCGCCAAAAGTGGAAAACTGTCACCCGATTTGTGACGGTTGTCCGAGGTACCGGTGCACGATAGAGACCGCACAACAATCCCGATTGAGATAGATGTGGTGATGGATAAATAAATCGTGCCCAGTGTGGGAACGCAATCTCGTGTACCTCGTGCAATCTTTACCAAGTCCGAATCGAATTCTTTTTTTGTTGTGGAAAAAAAAGAAGCTGTAATGGAAACCCCTTTCATACGGCAAGTGATCTGCAATAAATAGAAGCTGACACATTACCTGCTATAGTGTCACGCCGGTAGGGTGACAAATGGGTGACATTTGAAAAAGTGACATCAATTGACAAATAAACAGATGTAGTACAAGAGTAGGGAAGGTTTACATTGGATCATATTTATCAAACGTTTAGTTTACCTCCGATATGACACCAATAAAAATTAATCAATCGATATTGAAGGGTTAACTGACTACTTCCACTATGCAGATTGAAGTACCAACAATTATAAACGGACAAAAATTACTTTTAGCACTCATAGTGGTAACTTGTTGGAATTGTATATATATTAAAGAACGCATCTACATCCCGAGCGCACATACTCTACCATTTCGCACCCTCATCTCACACCCATTTTTCACACCACCGCTACACACCCGGGTGTCACTTTAAATTTCACCACCAAACAACAACAATCGCGCACGCCTTCCTAATTAATCTCAACTCATTCTAGGGGCTGCCACGCCGGAAAGGTTTGCCACCCGGAACACGACCACTCAAGCATTGTCCACCGTTCCCACCAAAGGCGGCGGCAAAACAAAAGATTCGCACTTTTGCCCTTTTTGGACGGGGCGCGACATCATCATCGCGTCCGCTTCCGGTATTCATTAACCATCGAAATCTTTGCGTGGCACGGCCGCCGAGGACACGCTTCCGGTCGGGTGCGTCGATCATCAATCACTGCGGGCGGGATGAAGTGTCCGGCATGTCGCCAGGGCATGACGCTTCATCAATCGGTGGGACACTCCCGTAGGGACTTGGGACAGCCACCCTACCCTTACCCTCTTAACCGGTGACGGTGATTAATTTAGACTGGAGTTGATATCTGGAACTTGAGAGTTTATGTATGTGAAGCGTATGTACAGCAGCAGTAGGATGTGCGAAATGGGACGCTTCTTTTGGAAACGACGCCCAAACAATAATGTGATTCCTTGATGCTCATTACATGTTGCGATGTTTAAACTGTTTTGAATATAATAGCCATGTATTGCTAAGGCTCAGAGCTCAGAGAAAAAATAGTTTCACACTATCAACTGCAACCCAAGTATGAAGAATGAGGCCATGACACCTTGTAATAGTTAGCTATAACTTATCTAGTTATCATCTATCACTTTATCACTCTCATTCTTTATGTTCTTTCCGGTTGTCAATTTTATGGAAATCTCCAAAAATAGTTCTCCAAACATTGAAAAAGGTCCTGGATAGCTGGATATCTGCAAAGAGGAGCTCAAATCGATGCCATCCATGTTCAAGAGCACCACCACTTTGACGTATCTTTGCGACGAAACACGTCGTTATTGTTATCCTTGATGTAAAAACCTACTTCTCCGTTCTCCTTTCTTGTGAAGCTTAACAAGAACGTATTAAAATTCAAATGACGTCTAACAGACGTTAACAGATGTTGATGGCGTGTTCCTTTGCCCGAATATTGTACTCGATACCGAGAGATCACATTCTTTCTTTTTTCTTTCTTTCTCTGGTTCTACAACCTCAGCAGTTCTTGATCTTGGTATCTTGATCTTCTATGATTTTGTATCACCCGCAGCTGGATAGTCAGTCCTGCGCACGAGCAGGTGGTCCGGGCGGGATTCGAATCTCGGTCCTGCCGTTTGAAGACCGGAGCCGCTATCGCCTCAGCCCGTCGATCGCCCCGAGAGATCAGTAAAAGGGAGACATCTGCTTAAAACGAACCACAATTCCATCACCAGAAGAAAGACTGCTTCTTGGATATACTTCAGTAATGTTACGTTGAAAGGTTGTTCGTTCAATTATTCGCGACGAGAAATTATTTTATTCCACCAAAGGTTCAGGGTTAACTGTTCCAAGAACAATTTCATTAGATCATTAGAATTTTCAAATCTTCTGAATTTCAAAGTTCTTATGCTACGGCTATTCCTTTTTATACGATTCGTGTATGTAGGTAGCTGTAATTTCTAACTGTTTTTCTCAATAATACAAGCGGGTATCAGAAGTGATAGTCTTTGACAGTATTCAAGGTAGTACCATGATCTAGACGAGTTAGTTCATGTATTAAAACTAAAAGCGCTAATAAGGGTAGTGGTCGCAGTATCTATGACAGCATTGATATCCGAGCGAAGTCTAGCATCTAGATGTGTAGTTGGTGTCCTGGTATAGAGCTGATTCAATATTGAATAATATAGTATCGCCTTCTTATCACAAGTAAGCACATAAATAAGAAAACAGAAATGTTTTTGTAAAGTATCTTTTATAGAATTTTTTTTTTTGAAAAACAAAAGTTAAAGTCTGCGCATCTCTAGCCACAAAACAATGTTTACAAATTTGTTTATCACATCACCCTTCAAACCAGTACACAGTTGAGTTGGTGTGAAGTGATATAAAAACAATAAATAAACAACTTCACCATCAAAACAATCGCTTCCAGTAAATGGGTTGTGGCACGGGAGTGGCTGCCCCGGGTAGATCCTTGAGCGGCGATAAAAATTAACCAAACCCCATCGAGTGCCTCAGCCAGCGTGCCCGCGATGATCCGATTCCGTCACGGTCAGTGGCCGAATCCTTGGGAAAACAAAAAATGGTATTAAATTATCCCATTCCACCAGGAACGCGCTCACAGTCAATTATGAATTTTTCAATATTAATTACCAGCATCATTTTGCGCGCAGGAATTACGCACAAATTGTTGCCACCGCGGATACACCAAGGATAGCGTATGGGAAGGGCGCGTGCGCACACACACGCAACAACGCTGTTCTCGCATGCTTACGAAAACAAGCCGCTAATTACCACGTGCCTGTGACGCGTACACACGATCCAATTCAAATGCAAATGCAACCGACAGCAGCCGGGGAAGCAAAATGCGCAACCCATCAAACGGTACGCTATGTGCGCCTTAACCCAATAAATAAAATATGCATAATTTGTTTTTTTTTCACTCCCTCTCTCTCTCTCTCTCTCTCTCTCCCCCCCTCCCAGTGGCTTGCTTCCAGCTCCCGGTACACGGGCTAGTTTTATTTAGCTGCTGTTGAATTTCATCTCCAAGCGTTTCGTCACCATCACCAAAGAAAAGACAGCATATGCTCGGTTGGGCTGGATTCCGCCGCTACTGCTGCCATCCTGTCCTAACTCGCTGATTTATTGCCCATCGCAATCGAATCCCATTGCGCCAATTTTGGGTATCGATGAGCATAATTGACCCGTCCGGGACCCTTTTTCGTGCCGCTCGGTACGGCGCCACTGGTGACAGATTTATTCGACGGCCCGGCGGTAATGGTGTAAAGCGGCGCGCGTTAAGCGTTCGATTGGCGAATTTCAAGTGTCCCGCATTATTAAATATTATCATCAGCACCGCAACGCATCGAATGCCGGGCGTAACGGGTGCGGTATGTTTATGCAAATTGTGTACGCTAATTTGCAATATGGTCGTGTAAATTGCTTTCTAGCACTTTTAACCCGGTAAAAGTCCGCCGGCGGAAGGAAAGTGTGCGAGGGTTTTTTTGTTCTGCGAATTATACGCAATGATGATTTGGAACATGTGGCAACAATTCGTTTTAACAGCACTAATCCACTTCAACTCGGGGTGAGCTTTGGTATGGCACGGATTGGATCATGTTGCGACTGGGTTTCTATTAGCTATACTGTTGCTCCATACATTGAACGTGTGAGAAACACAGAAAACAAAAAATATCTATTTATTTATTGTTTTTACTAAACGCAATTGTTTAACATTATCCATAAACCATTATCCTCGTCTTGATAACACAGGCTCTCAAGTAAAGATGATTCTTCTTAGACTCTTCTTCTATTTTTACTTGGTCAGTCCTACGTACGGATTTGATTAGATACACGAACCCGCAGTGTGAAGTCTATGGCCACTACAACATCAAAGATGCCAGTAAAGTATTTTTAATTTAAACGAGGATTACAGAAGTTAAGGTAATATGCATCGTCTCAATCGCAACGATCCTCCCAAATAATTTCCTCAGGTATTTACTCAATCATTGAACCGTGTATTGCACCACAACAATCATGCACTACTCTTTTATCTGGCTCAGACAAGAACTCTAAAATTAGTTAATGACATTCTTTATTTTTTACACTCAAGATACTTAACAAATAACTGTCTAAAGAAGTACAGATATTATGAGCAAACTGTGTACTTAAATGTACATGGAGAGATTTTATAACATATATAAATAATATAGTACAGGTCGTAATTACCAATTTCAAAAAAGATACTTCAGCACATGCTCCTTCTTCTTCATTGGCACCAAAACCTCGTGAGGTCTTGGCCTGCTATTGCTGGCTTTCGTGACTTAGTTTATCGCGTAGCTGAATGGTCAGGCCTGCGTACGGGGAGGCGTTCCGACGGGATTCGAACCCCACATGCTCCTCATTAGTTTTGGATAACTGAACCTTGACAATCTCAAAGACGTTAGTTTCATGCTAACGAGTTACCAAACGTACTATGCTTATACCATTCTATACACCCTGTACGCAAATACCCTCTTACGAGCGCACTAAAGCACTGGATCAAAAGGAGTATTTCGGCAGCTCCAATATAAAATCTGTCAAAATCCTTCTTTTGAGCTGTAGGTCAGAGGACTCGTAAGAGGGTTATTGCTTGTTTGCTTGTTTGATACCTATTTCTCTAAGCTAAAGTCACTCCGATGTTCGATGCTTGACCAGCTATAGGAAATGGTAGCAGAGTTTCCATACTGCAAGTATGCAATGTGTCATTCGAACTTTAATTTCAGTCTAATTTCAACTCTGCATCACCTGGATAGTCAGTCCTGCGTATGGTCGCAGCGGGTCCAGATGGGATTCGATATCACAGACACTTCAACAGAATAGAAGCGCTTTGATAAGAGTCTTGTTCCGAATGTCATAATCCGCACCCTTGCATAACAACTTCATATAGCAATTTTTAACAACTAACAGTAGCCCTACCATCCTCAGGAGAAAATATCGTTCCTGTAGTCGATGAAGTAGAGATACCGAGGAATCTGATATGTCTCTCATCATTTTTTGAAGATGTTGCCCGTTTGCTCCTACAAACCCTGATTGATAGCTTCCGAATTTGCCTTAAAATAACATCGAAAACTGGTTCCGTAGTTAGTCACTCTGAAGATGGTGTTTTCTGGAACAGGTCGTGAGGAACTCAGTGAGGTTATACGACAGCATTTTTACAAAGCATTTTATTGAAACTATCCGTGATACTAAATATTGAATTTTCTGTTGTAGTTCCGGGACAGTCCAGGATTTACGGAAATGAGATAGCCCCCCTGAAACCTCTCCACAAAACTCCGCTCCATCAAGCACAACCAACAAGGCATTTGTTGATTTTATTTATGGTGCTGTTACGTGCCATCTATCGAAAAACGAAGTAATTTGATTGAATTCTTAATACATCGATCTCCTCAAAACATTGAACAATATTCACAACAATGTATTACTTTCAGAATATTAGTATTGCTGCTCATTTCGCGCAACCATGAGCTAGCAGTCAAATAGAATTATGTCATTTATCCTTTACCCTAGTGTCAAAGATTAAACGTGACGTTAAGAACCCCCATTACCAGCAGTTCGTCCGTGTGTCCAGAAAGTGCTGGATGTTAGCTTTAATCCCCAAACCGGCTTTCCCTTACGTTTCATCTTGTACACTTTTCTTACCATCAGTTTAAAAAAAAGCGTGCAAAATTCAACCCCTTCCAACCAAACAAAGAGGTGTATCACCGGGTGTTAAGATGCGGGTACACACGTGTGCGTGCATGGGTAGCACACGATGGGCGCTGTGAAGTCACCAAGGGATCCCGGTGCTTGCATTGCATCGTAAAAATTGATTGGACTGCACATTAAAACTATTGCATCGCGTGTTGGACGGACGGGTTACCGGGTGTATAGCTTGGGCGACAGGTTTCTCTCTGGGCGACATCTCTCGCCGGATGACTCATCCGCCTCCGGTTCGTAGTGTAGAAATATGTGCGAGAGTTTATTTCGATTATTAACAGGAAAAGTTTCACCGTCACACCGTAGCGGAATAGAGCAATGGACTGTGCCACGTTTGGCTCGCTGCTTGCATCTTCATTGTTCGTCTGTGTGGTCCGCTACGTGATGCACCCGCGCGTACGCAACAAAGAAGCATACTTCCGGCGGTGATTTATGACCCGGTTGCTCCATCAAATGGAACTCGGGAACTATGCAAATGGTTTCGCTTGTCGAGCTGCCGGCAAACTGTTGCCATCGTGCTGGCAACGTTGGGATTGCCAAAGGAAGGACCGTTCATAACTTCAAACACCACTTCAACTGGGATTGACACTCAAAAACTTTCCCGAGTCTGCTAAACGACTCTCCCACGACCCTGGTGACCTGAGGGTGGCGATGTGTTGGTAACAGTGCAAGATCTCTTCTGCTACCGGATTCGGATGGCTTATTGTTCGATTCCGCGACAGGGCGCGAATAGCAGCTTATGCCACACCAACCATCACCGTGCAGCACCTCGCCGGAGAACGTTCTTTGTTGTGTTGTGCAACATTTTGCGCTCACTAGCCGTGCCAGCCCATCATCACCATCATCACCATCAGCCATAATCGCCGATGCTGACTCCAAAATAAAACCCACTGCCGTCTGGACGTTGCACAAAGCAGTCTTCAATGAGCTGCAGTGGCATCAATATAAATTATCGTAAAAATTTACAACCAAACTTGAACGAAGTCGTCCCAAGACTCCTAAAGTTTCTCTCACTCTCTCTCTCTCTCTCTCTCTCTCTCTCTTGGTCTTGGACATCTCAAATTGGAACTTATGGCAACAGTACCGTGCGTGAGGAGAGTTTTAAAAACACCGATTGTTAGGTAAACATTGTAACGGGCAACAAGTTCGTACCTTAAAATGATGAACCTTTGTCCCAATAAAGGGCATCATCGGTCTAATCTGAGACTCTTGCTTGGAGTGAGTTCGTCAGGATGTCTAGTCATCCACTTTGCCTACCATTGCTGGAGCAAAATCCCCAGCTAATTAGCGCTTAGTGGTTGTTGCCAAAATGAAATAAAAACTGCAACAACCCCACGGTTAAGGCAAGCAGGTTACTCACCCAAAACACGAAACCATCTGTTATGATTTCGCACAACAAATGTCAGCCGCGTATCCACGGTGCTGCAAAGAGTCAAAACTTTCCGGAATGAAGGGAGTGTACAAGAGAGCAAAGGGATGCGATTTCAATTTCAAAAAACGCAACGCTGCGCCTGTTACCCTGCAACCTGCAACAGTCGCCATGCCACGGCCCGGCTGCGGATTATCTTCGCGCGAGGATGAGCATTTTTAATTAGTTTTTATCCGCGCAACAGCAAACCGTGCCCGGTACCAGGGAAATTACGCAAGCGAAACGGTTCGCTTCGATCAATTCGACCGTGAACAGCATGTGTGTGTGTGTGCGTGTGTTGTGAGCTGCGAGAAAAAGGGAGTACCATCTGCGCCTGCAAGGGCGGCAACACGCACGACAAGCATCGGTGTGGCGCTGTCTTTAGCGTAATCCTTTGATAATTAATTTGAATATGAGAAGATTAGCCACCGGCCTCGTAACTCGCCTTGTTTGGGTTGCACAGGACCCTCGCGCGTATGCGAACACTTCCCAGCAAACATTCTTTTTGTCTACCACTAATTGACGCCGTAACGATGTCTTTGTACGGGAGGTGTTCTCCCGGTGTTCCGATGCGATGGATGATCCTTGGTGTTAATTTCTAGGCAAAAGCAACCACCGAACAGTGGTGTTATCATGCTGTAATCTCAGCTGCTGAGCCTACTCAACGGGGTGGCGACTCCGGTGCGCACTAACCCAACCAGGACCGTGTTTTATTACTGAAATGTATTTATATTCGCTGTTCATTGTGTTTGACAAAGCTTTCTACTCCCCCAAAACGTAATTATAATTATGATTGAAAAGCCAATACAGTCTAGTCCTTGTCACAGGGCTTTATGTTGCGGAAAAAATACTACCATTTGGGACACTTCTGGATGAAGCCTTGCAGTGATTTATTTTTTACATAAACTTGTTATTTATGTTGAATACGCAGACAAAACAATAAGACTACCAATAAGTGAGGTTATGGTTCAAATGTTTCACATATCGTTGTAGTTTCTTCCATAAAATGTGTGTCGAAGATCTGGGATAAACGAGCTATTAATGAAAACTTTCATCAAAATTTCAAATTCAAAGAAAAATAATTATTTATGCATTATTATTTAGGCATCTCCGTAGTAACTTTTAAAATCAAACACGTGTTTGCTCGGTTATTGTCAAAGTCGTTTTGCATGTCGCGAAATTGTTTGATTTACTGCAGATTCCCTGGTGTCTTGGTTCTCAAGATCCTAGAGCAGAGATTCGCACGCTTTTCTCCGAAAGAGACAAAAGTTTAATTTTCGATACTTGTTTCTCGCTGTCCAAAACTTAAAATTACAAGGACACATGTCATATTACCTTCCTTGCTACAAGCGTTATAGAACTCTGAGTGTTTTTTGATTGAAAAAAAAAGGTATCTGATCAATTCATAAAGATACCTTGTGTGCCATGACCTTCCAATATTGTTAGTTTCAGGCGAGTTTAGAGAGATTAGAGGATACGGATGTATCTAGCATTCGTATGTAACAATTTTGCATTCTTCAATCATATTACTACTAGCCCCGCAATCACTGTAAACATCTCGCTGTGGGTACAATTTCTTATTCGCACAATTAAGTTTGATTCCGTCACTGAAGAGATAAATTACCTCGCTGTAATCGTTTGTTAAGGCGACCCGGTGGCCGACGTAGTAATAGTGCAACACTGACTATACAGCTACGGATGCAAGCAAGTCAAGGAAACTAAAATAGGCCAGCCATAGGCTTTTTTAAGGTTGAACAGCCAAAGAAGAAGAAGTATATTTTGATAATCATGTATGAGTTCCTGTAATTTCGTACAGTTTCGAAATAAACAGTTTGTAGCGCCTAAACGTATGCAATCACTATTTTTTATACTCACTATTTGACAATAGTTTCAAACAATGGGATTTATGATGACTTCAGCTTGAAAAACTGAAATTTTTAAGCCAGTTTCTGTGAAACAATCGAGAAATCACAGCAGTTGAACCGAAACAGATAAACTCTTCCAAATTCTCCAGATTCCTGGTTATCTTTGCAATCGAGCCAGCAGTCTGCTCCTGCCGGGCAACGAGTGCGGAACATTGCTAATAGATTTAATAAATATTATACGAAAATATAATGAAGTGGTGATCCTTTTATTAACATTACACCACTGTAGAACTATGCAAAATTCACATCGCGTTAATATAAACAATCTGTTGTGTGTTATTGTGTTATCAATCTTGTTATTTCCTTACAATCTGTTGTTTAGATGTCTACAGCATTAATGACATAAGCTAACCTCGCTGAAGAAGTGTGAACAATAACGAAAACATACAATTCTCTGCAACGAATTTGATCAAAGCTAATTTTTTGGTTTCATCTCGAATAAAAACTAATGCCAACGGCGCTGGCTAGCTGTACCTGTCACGTTGTATGGATACACTCCATCAACCAGCCGCCAAATACAAAAAATGAAGAGATAAGTCAAGTTTTCACTGAACATTTCGCATCAATTTACCTGTACCCGCTTATTTAGCCGCTGCAATTAAAGAGTTGAAGCTTTCTTTTGCTGCTGCGCCGGACGAAATACCTAGAGCAGTCTTCATACACTGCAGAGATGCTTTAATTCCAATCTTGACAACGTTGTTGTCACAACTCTCTGCAGCAGAAATGCTTCCCTCATCGCTGGAAATCATCCTTCATGTTTCCGGTTCATAAGAAGGCTAACAAAAATAATATAACGAACTATCGCGGCATCTCCACGCTATGTGCTTGCAGTAAAATTCTTGAGATCCTTGTTTCTCGGCACCTGTTCAGTGGATTGAAGCACATCATCTCTACTGAACAGCATGGATTTTTACCGAAACGCAGCATGGAAACCAATCTCCTATCACTGCTAAGATCCTGTTATCCGACGCTTGAGAGAGGCAAACAAGTCGATGTTGTTTACACATGCTGCCTTCGACACTGTGGATCATTCATTACTGCTAGCTAAGCTCATGAAATATGGAGTAAATGATGCTTTAGTCCAATGGATCTCCAGTTACTTAATCAATCACAGCATATTAGTAAAAATCAACGGATCGTTATCCTCACCATTTACCAACATTTCGGGAGTACCACAAGGCAGCATTCTTGGACCTCTGCTGTTTGTTATCTTTATTAATGACCTAGTCAATGTGCTTCCCGATTGCTTCAAACTGCTTGATGCTGACGACTTGAAAATATGTATGCCTGTTTCTGATCCTGACGACTGTGCTGTCCTTCAAAACTGTCTGTCTGTCCTGATGAGTGTTA
Organism: Anopheles maculatus; assembly: GCA_002091835.1. NCBI lineage: Eukaryota > Metazoa > Arthropoda > Insecta > Diptera > Culicidae > Anopheles > Anopheles maculatus. The sequence continues at coordinate 94,535 of KZ062848.1, forward strand.
ACGTCAATCTTCTTCTTCTTCTTTGGCACTACAACCTCTGTAGTTCTTGGCCTGCTATTTATAGCTTTTTATGACTTGTGTTTTACCCGTAGCTGAATAGTCAGTTCTGCGTACGGGGAGGCGGTCCGCCAGGATTCGAAACCCGGTCCTGCCGTGTGAAGCCCGTCAATAAATGTTCTGTAATATCGTTCTACAGAATTAGATCACCTTGTACGACTATAAACTAGTCGAAATTTCGATTCCTCGAACCAATGTGGTTCGCGATTTAGGAGTTTTGCTAGATAGTAGGTTGACATTGCAAGATCACTACGAATTAATTGTGTCGAAAGCTTTCCGCTTATTAGCTTTTGTTTTACGCGTTGGCAAAGATTTTAGGGACCCTTACAGCTTCAAATCTCCCTTTTGCACAATAGTTAAACCGACACTAGAATTTGCCAGTATTATTTGGACTCCATCACAGCAATATCGTATCGACAGGCTAGAATCCATGCAGAAAAAAATTACTCGTAAACTATTAAACCTTCTACCGTGGTCCCGTGAGGCATCGTACCCTTCCTATCGTTCTAGGTGCCTTCAATTCGCACTAGAATCTCTTCAACATAGACGAATGACGGCTGAGTGCTTTTTTTTCATAAGCTTTTTTTTTCACAGACAGCTAGCAATAGCAGGCCGAGACCTCACGAGGTTGTAGTTCCAAAGAAGAAGAAGAAGACCACCGGACTAATCGACACCCCGTACATTCTTGGTATTAGGCTGTCGTAAAATGCGGTCGTCCAGAAACGGTCTTCTGGCAACAGTTGGTTTGTTGCATAACTGTTGTATGGAATTGAATTCATATTTATGTTAAACAATAACTTCGGCCGTAGACTTACCCCAACATACAGTTCCGCCCTAAAAAAAATAACCGGAGCTTTGATAACGAGCCCAACTAACGCAGTTTTATGCGAAAGTGGGCAGCTACCGCTCGAAAACGTAATAGCATTGAGAATAGTCAACGCAGCAGCAAGATTATATGAAAAAGAACTGGTAAAAGAACCGCATTTAGAAAAAAGCAAACAACATATATATTTAAAGTACTCTCAGGGCACAATATACCAAAACTATCTAAACTCACCAACATCATAAGCAGACCATGGTATTATGAGAGCAAAATCCCCAGCTAATTAGCGCTTAGTGGTTGTTGCCAAAATGAAATAAAAACTGCAACTACCCCACGGTTAAGGCAAGCAGGTTACTCACCCAAAACACGAAACCATCTGTTATGATTTCGCACAACAAATGTCAGCCGCGTATCCACGGCTGCAAAGAGTCAAAACTTTCCGGAATTAAGGGAGTGTACAAGAGAGCAAAGGGATGCGATTTCAATTTAAAAAAACGCAACGCTGCGCCTGTTACCCTGCAACCTGCAACAGTCGCCATGCCACGGCTCGGCCGCGGATTATCTTCGCGCGAGGATGAGCATTTTTAATTAGTTTTTATCCGCGCAACAGCAAACCGTACCCGGTACCAGGGAAATTACGCAAGCGAAACGGTTCGCTTCGATCAATTCGACCGTGAACAGCATGTGTGTGTGTGTGTGTGTGCGTGTGTTGTGAGCTGCGAGAAAAAGGGAGTACCATCTGCGCCTGCAAGGGCGGCAACACGCACGACAAGCATCGGTGTGGCGCTGTCTTTAGCGTAATCCTTTGATAATTAATTTGAATATGAGAAGATTAGCCACCGGCCTCGTAACTCGCCTTGTTTGGGTTGCACAGGACCCTCGCGCGTATGCGAACACTTCCCAGCAAACATTCTTTTTGTCTACCACTAATTGACGCCGTAACGATGTCTTTGTACGGGAGGTGTTCTCCCGGTGTTCCGATGCGATGGATGATCCTTGGTGTTAATTTCTAGGCAAAAGCAACCACCGAACAGTGGTGTTATCATGCTGTAATCTCAGCTGCTGAGCCTACTCGACGGGGTGGCGACTCCGGTGCGCACTAACCCAACCAGGACCGTGTTTTATTACTGAAATGTATTTATATTCGCTGTTTATTGTGTTTGACAAACCTTTCTACTCCCCCAAAACGTAATTATAATTATGATTGAAAAGCCAATACAGTCTAGTCCTTGTCACAGGGCTTTATGTTGCGGAAATAATACTACCATTTGGGACACTTCTGGATGAAGCCTTGCAGTGATTTATTTTTTACATAAACTTGTTATTTATGTTGAATACGCAGACAAAACAATAAGACTACCAATAAGTGAGGTTATGGTTCAAATGTTTCACATATCGTTGTAGTTTCTTCCATAAAATGTGTGTCGAAGATCTGGGATAAACGAGCTATTAATGAAAACTTTCATCAAAATTTCAAATTCAAAGAAAAATAATTATTTATGCATTATTATTTAGGCATCTCCGTAGTAACTTTTAAAATCAAACACGTGTTTGCTCGGTTATTGTCAAAGTCGTTTTGCATGTCGCGAAATTGTTTGATTTACTGCAGATTCCCTGGTGTCTTGGTTCTCAAGATCCTAGAGCAGAGATTCGCACGCTTTTCTCCGAAAGAGACAAAAGTTTAATTTTCGATACTTGTTTCTCGCTGTCCAAAACTTAAAATTACAAGGACACATGTCATATTACCTTCCTTGCTACAAGCGTTATAGAACTCTGAGTGTTTTTTGATTGAAAAAAAAAGGTATCTGATCAATTCATAAAGATACCTTGTGTGCCATGACCTTCCAATATTGTTAGTTTCAGGCGAGTTTAGAGAGATTAGAGGATACGGATGTATCTAGCATTCGTATGTAACAATTTTGCATTCTTCAATCATATTACTACTAGCCCCGCAATCACTGTAAACATCTCGCTGTGGGTACAATTTCTTATTCGCACAATTAAGTTTGATTCCGTCACTGAAGAGATAAATTACCTCGCTGTAATCGTTTGTTAAGGCGACCCGGTGGCCGACGTAGTAATAGTGCAACACTGACTATACAGCTACGGATGCAAGCAAGTCAAGGAAACTAAAATAGGCCAGCCATAGGCTTTTTTAAGGTTGAACAGCCAAAGAAGAAGAAGTATATTTTGATAATCATGTATGAGTTCCTGTAATTTCGTACAGTTTCGAAATAAACAGTTTGTAGCGCCTAAACGTATGCAATCACTATTTTTTATACTCACTATTTGACAATAGTTTCAAACAATGGGATTTATGATGACTTCAGCTTGAAAAACTGAAATTTTTAAGCCAGTTTCTGTGAAACAATCGAGAAATCACAGCAGTTGAACCGAAACAGATAAACTCTTCCAAATTCTCCAGATTCCTGGTTATCTTTGCAATCGAGCCAGCAGTCTGCTCCTGCCGGGCAACGAGTGCGGAACATTGCTAATAGATTTAATATATATTATACGAAAATATAATGGAGTGGTGATCCTTTTATTAACATTTCACCACTGTAGAACTATGCAAAATTCACATCGCGTTAATATAAACAATCTGTTGTGTGTTATTGTGTTATCAATCTTGTTATTTCCTTACAATCTGTTGTTTAGATGTCTACAGCATTAATGACATAAGCTAACCTCGCTGAAGAAGTGTGAACAATAACGAAAACATACAATTCTCTGCAACGAATTTGATCAAAGCTAATTTTTTGGTTTCATCTCGAATAAAAACTAATGCCAACGGCGCTGGCTAGCTGTACCTGTCACGTTGTATGGATACACTCCATCAGCCAGCCGCCAAATACAAAAAATGAAGAGATAAGTCAAGCTTTTACTGAACACTTCGCATCAATTTACCTGTCACCGCTTATTTAGCCGCTGCAATTAAAGAGTTGAAGCATTCTTTTGCTGCTGCGCCGGACGAAATACCTAGAGCAGTTTTCATACGCTGCAGAGATGCTTTAATTCCAATCTTGACAACGTTGTTGTCACAACTCTCTGCAGCAGAAATGCTTCCCTCATCGCTGGAAATCATCCTTCATGTTTCCGGTTCATAAGAAGGCTAACAAAAATAATATAACGAACTATCGCGGCATCTCCACGCTATGTGCTTGCAGTAAAATTCTTGAGATCCTTGTTTCTCGGCACCTGTTCAGTGGATTGAAGCACATCATCTCTACTGAACAACATGGATTTTTACCGAAACGCAGCAAACCAATCTCCTATCACTGCTAAGATCCTGTTATCCGACGCTTGATAGTTGATGTTGTTTACACAGACTTTCATGCTGCCTTCGACACTGTGGATCATTCATTACTGCTAGCTAAGCTCATGAAATATGGAGTAAATGATGCTTTAGTCCAATGGATCTCGAGCTACTTAATCAATCGCAGCATATTAGTAAAAATCAACGGATCGTTATCCTCACCATTTACCAACACTTCGGGAGTACCACAAGGCAGCATTCTCGGACCTCTGCTGTTTGTAATCTTTATTAATGACATAGTCAATGTGCTTCCCGATTGCTTCAAACTGCCTGATGCTGACGACTTGAAAATATGTATGCCTGTTTCTGATCCTGACGACTGTGCTAACCTTCAAAACTGTCTGTCTGTCCTGATGAGTGTTAACGTCAATAAATGTTCTGTAATATCGTTCTACAGAATTAGATCACCTACCTTGTACGACTATAAACTAGTCGAAATTTCGATTCCTCGAACCAATGTGGTTCGCGATTTAGGAGTTTTGCTAGATAGTAGGTTGACATTGCAAGATCACTACGAATTAATTGTGTCGAAAGCTTTCCGCTTATTAGGTTTTGTTTTACGCGTTGGCAAAGATTTTAAGGACCCTTACAGCTTCAAATCTCCCTTTTGCACAATAGTTAAACCGACACTAGAATTTGCCAGTATTATTTGGACTCCATCACAGCAATATCGTATCGACAGGCTAGAATCCACGCAGAAAAAAATTACTCGTAAACTATTAAACCTTCTACCGTGGTCCCATGAGGCATCGTACCCTTCCTATCGTTCTAGGTGCCTTCAATTCGCACTAGAATCTCTTCAACATAGAATGACGGCTGAGTGCTTTTTTTTCATAAGCTGACCACCGGGCGGTGTCCGGGGTTTATACGATAGCGGCGCCAATCTATACACGGCAGGACCGAGGTTCGAATCCCGTCCGGATCGCCTACCCGTACACAGGACTGACTATCCAGCTACGGGTAAAACTAAGTCACAGACAGCTAGCAATAGCAGGCCGAGACCTCACGAGGTTGTAGTTCCAAAGAAAAAGAAGAAGACCACCGGACTAATCGACACCCCGTACATTCTTGGTATTAGGCTGTCGTAAAATGCGGTCGTCCAGAAACGGTCTTCTCACGATCTTCAGCAGTTGGTTTGTTGCAAAACTGTTGTATAGAATTGAGGACGGACGGGTTACCGGGTGTATAGCTTGGGCGACAGGTTTCTCTCTGGGCGACATCTCTCGCCGGATGACTCATCCGCCTCCGGTTCGCAGTGTAGAAATATGTGCGAGAGTTTATTTCGATTATTAACAGGAAAAGTTTCACCGTCACACCGTCACCGGAATAGAGCAATGGACGGTGCCACGTTTGGCTCGCTGCTTGCATCTTCATTGTTCGTCCGTGTGGTCCGCTACGTGATGCACCCGCGCGTACGCAACAAAGAAGCATACTTCCGGCGGTGATTTATGACCCGGTTGCTCCATCAAATGGAACTCGGGAACTATGCAAATGGTTTCGCTTGTCGAGCTGCCGGCAAACTGTTGCCATCGTGCTGGTAACGTTGGGATTGCCAAAGGAAGGACCGTTCATAACTTCAAACACCACTTCAACTGGGATTGACACTCAAAAACTTTCCCGAGTCTGCTAAACGACTCTCCCACGACCCTGGTGACCTGAGGGTGGCGATGTGTTGGTAACAGTGCAAGATCTCTTCTGCTACCGGATTCGGATGGCTTATTGTTCGATTCCGCGACAGGGCGCGAATAGCAGCTTATGCCACACCAACCATCACCGTGCAGCACCTCGCCGGAGAACGTTCTTTGTTGTGTTGTGCAACATTTTGCGCTCACTAGCCGAGCCAGCCCATCATCACCATCATCACCATCAGCCATAATCGGCGATGCTGACTCCAAAGTAAAACCCACTGCCGTCTGGACGTTGCACAAAGCAGTCTTCAATGAGCTGCAGTGGCATCAAT
>KZ062849.1:4035-63043 GCA_002091835.1 Anopheles maculatus
TCAGCAGGTTTCATTTGTCAATTTGTTAAAAACTGACAGTGTTTAAACATCCATATGAAAAACATAAATTACAGATGTTGGTAAAAAAACAACGATAACATTTCCCAAAGCGTGATTCATTACCACAGTATGAAATTCTTCAATATCAAATAAAATTTGCTTATATCGTCTTAATATCTGGATTTGTTGTTCTAGTGACGGTTAAATAATGTGCTAGAATCATGTAAACATCAGAATTCGTTTACCTTCATATTAATATATTGTTGCTTTGATCTATTTTGTCGTAGTATTTGAATTAAGCATATGATGTCTTTTATTAAAGAACTCTGGGTAAAAAAATAGTTATAAAATTTAGAAAATTTCCGATTTTTCTTGCGAAGTTTAAACATTAATATATAAATATTGGAATACTAAATAAAAATTCATGTTTAATATCAATAAGACTAAAATAGTCTGCAGTCGATACCAAAGATAATGTTTGAAATTTTTTCTCCTTTTTTATGATTTCATCGTTTGAAGTATAATGTACTTATTGATAAAACTTCAAATATCTGGAGTTATAGAATACTAAAGGCACTTCAAATATTAAACAATTCAGTAGTAATGCTCAGCAAATTTCATATTAACAGTAAGATGGAACTGGGAAGAAATTATGTATTATGACAAACAAACTAATGAAAAAATGGACTCATTTTTCCCAACCAATTAACCAACTCTAATTTTGGAACACTTTAAATGCCATGTAAGCTTTTCAAAGTTCCCTGATAAAAAAGAAGCTTATAAAAATGTTCAATTATTTAACCTGCTTCCTCGCCAGAACATTACTTCGCTCTCAACAGTAAAACTGCATTCGCGATCTTTCTCCACTCCGTACAATCAATATTGCATGCTTTTAAACCTCGCAAATGCCACACCTCATACATCAGCATCCAGTTGACCATGAGAGACCAACAGTATCACCACTCCTCGACTCAACCTTCCAACTCAACCGAAACCCCATTTACCCGCTACCGGATTTCTTCCGGATGTGGTAAAAATTGGTCGAAATTGGGTGGAACTGTAAATTGAAAATGAAGATTTCAGATTAGCCCTATCGGGTTGAATCTTTGCGCTTTCCCACAATGTTGCTTCTCCACATTCCGGTTGTCAGATTGAGTGGTAAAAGTGATACTTCCTTCCTTTGCTCGATTCGTTCCGCAACGCCCGAACCCGTTGAAGTTAACTTTTCCACACCGGCGCCATACCACACGACGGACAGGTGTCCTGCCGCACATGCTGCACACAGCCACGCAAGCGAACGAACCATCTTTAGCTATTTTGTGCACGGTTGTTTGGCTGATTTACGAACAGATGGACCGTCTAGCCTTCCCGCCAACTCGTACCAACCAGCCTTATAAAATCCTTTCGCTGTGTGTTTGTGGCACTATTTTTGGACTGCATTCAAAATTCAACAGATTTATCCTCCCAAAAAACTTGTCGCTGATAGTAGTGTGTTCTAAGGATTGCTTGTTCTGCTGCTACTAAGATCGGGAGTGTGTTCGGATGTTTCGCCTGTCTCCATCGCAACCACCACGCTGCTATTTGTCGGCCATGAAAGACATCGTTATCTGGAAGGCGAGCTGAATAGACCACCGGCGTACAGCTGGGATGCTTTCACACACCGAACCGTAAAAGACCGTCTCGAACAGTGCCCATGAGACAAACGGTTTTTTTCGACTTCTCCCACACACACACACAAACACTTCAGTGTTCTTTGCCTGTTGAAGTGAAAACAACACTTTTGCTTTTGTACTTCAGTGGGAGTCGAAATTTCTCGCACCACCCTCGTTCGTTCGACTTCGATCGGTAGCAGCAGTTTATCAGGAAAGTTTGATCTTTAGCTTCGTACGTGGCAGATGTTCGAGGTTCCGGTGTGTGAAATGGTACCGTGCCTTGGTGCTGGAGACTTTTTTTCCACCGATGGGAAAAGCATCCTTAGCTAGAATTTCTTCTTCGAACGTTCCACAAACGTCCAGCAAGCGTAAACTTTTGTGGCAAATAAATCAAGATCTGTTTGTACCGGAGTCCTTTCTTTACGTACTGAGATTTCTTGATGCAGTAAACTTTTCCTTGGTTAGGCATCTTTATCGCGCTAGGACAAGTTAGGGCTAATATCATTAGTGTGGAGTGAATGTATTTGATAATGTGATACTGACATATATTTCTTGCCTATCTGAAAGGTCACAAGTTCTTTACCGGCACAGACGATTTGATTTTAGATTACAAGTTGTCATTACTTCATAGTTCAATTCTTAATACAGGGTTTATGAAGTCACTAGTGATGTGTATTTCCATTCTACTCGAGTATTTCGATTTCATCCATATGTATTTTCATTCCTTCCATATGATTTTCAACACTCAATATTCCCTATATTGGTTAGTGGCTAAAGACTCGATTTTACTGCCAGCAATTAAAAATTTGTAATTTTTTTTAAAACAAAACGAATTGAGAAACACCTCAAACTCGGATTATTTACCTTGTTTCGAATACGATTTCATATTTGTGTTGAAAATCATGTAGAAGAACCGGAAATATTTTTGAATTAAATAGAAACACTCGACTTGAATGGAAATTCAAATCACGGCTGATGAAATTTACCTTTTACATCGCAAAGTTCAATTTTTTACAATTATAACGTTTCTCACAGATTTAAGTTTTATGCTTTATACTTTTTTCTTAAATGATTTTATAACTGGAGGCGCCCAGTACTTGGTACCATTAGGCAATAACGGTTATAACTTTAGACGTTTTATTTAATGCATATTGAAGTTTTGCGGCTGAAACGACGCTAACAATCCAAACAAATTGACTGAGAAAAATTGGCCACCGTCATGAGCATTACATTTTTTGAGTAAAAATCTAAAAACTAGATTCAAAACAAATGAAAAATTGTTTGTTTCGATTATTCCTCGAGCTTCTAGCGCATGCCATCGCTGCTCTAAAAATGCAAGTGTGCTGTCAAAATTATGCATCTGTTGTTATATCCAGAACTCACGATCCAGCTTCTCACAAGCTGTTTTCAAAGAAACAATTGGCAGATCAATACCAGAATTATAAAAGATATGTGGTTAGTAGAACAGACATATAATCTATAATACAGACATATAATACAGACATATAAGTTAGTAGAACAGACATATAATCTGACAAGAGTAAAAATAGAACAAAATCAATGCATAATCCTAGACTGTTGCACAAAACTATATCGGTTTATCTAGCCTGCGTTCAATTTCGCATTGTTTTTCCTTTGCTGAGCATCACCTCATGCCTTGGATTCGACATGAACTACACCCAGTACTAGCACATTGGACAACCTGTCAGTCTATAACACAACCAACAGCGATGAAACATATGTATGCCACGCCACAAATGTCTGTAAACATAACTAACCGGCCGAATACATCCAACCCAGGAAACCAGGCACGATAGCTGTCCGAAGTCTTCCAAAGTAACCACAGCAAGGAAAAATTTCACCAAAAGTCATTCATCCATCCATCCAGCCACGCTCATATCACGCTCGCCGCTGTCGTCCAACGCCTGGCCGTGGTTAGGATGGTCTGTCGGGTTCGAATTCTCCAAACCAAACAAACCTTGCTACCGCACGGACGTAGCGATAGCTGAACGAATCGTCCGAAATGCCGGATATGCAACGTGCATCCGATGTTCCGAGTCGAAGGCTAGTTACAGTGGTCAGCAAAATAAAAGAAACCAGCTTCATCCTGGTACTTACTACCAACCCCTCCTACCCTCGGTTGGTGAAGAGATAAGTCCAATAATAAAAATATATTATTCATTCGAAATAATTTTCCTAAAAGGTTCTTTTACCCTGCCGTCACGCGCACTACTTGCCAATACGGCTTTTGCTTCCCCGATATTTATGGTCCCCTTCGTTTGGTTCTTTGCTCGAAAGATACTGGCGACTGGTGTGACGGGGGCTCACCAGCATGCCGACGGTAGACGCGAAGGCGAGTTTTTCTAGTAGCGTGATGATTCCCCTTTCCAAGTACGGTTCCAAACTACTTTGTCCACACCCACCCATTTACGGTATCTAAACGTCATTCTCGTATCATCCATTGGACTAGTCACGAACATCCGGGATGTGCGAGCCGTTGGAAACGATGGTAAAACCTAACGTCGGATTAGAATAGGAGCAGCACGAGAAAAAAAACGAACGAGGAATTGCAGCGAATGTTGGGCGTTTCGATACGTACCTTCATACCTGTTCGTCAGGATTATTCATCCGTTTGCATCCGAGCGATGGACTTTGAGCCTTTACCGTGAAACGGAAGCGAGTGGCATAACTTCATGCACGCTTCAAGGTTTGGGAAAATGGGAATGAAACGCTTGACCACCTTACGTACACATTCTTTACCGTCCGAATCCTTAGCCTAATCCTTTCCTTTCGGGACGTGATTGCACGTTAAAATAATGCCTTCATTTTATCGGAGTTGCTTGTTTGCTGGCAGAACTACTTATGCTTTTGCAGGATGAAACACACACACACACACACACCACTCATTATCACATACGCCGATCTAATAAAGTAAATCACGGGTAGGGCTAGCGTTTCGGTACTGTTGAAGATTGACACGATTTCAAGGTGTGTCCTTCGGGGTGCCATAAAAACAACGTAGGTGTGGCCATTTAATCTACGATCGCACCGCTCAATCACGGTGCATTAAACTGTGACTTTCTCGTCCGTAAGTGCTACATTTGTCCTCTCCATTACATTCTCTCTCTCTCTCTCTGTTTCCCTTGGCAGGATACTCAATCGCAGGCGACGCCCAGCTCACCGGAAGCCTGTCTACAGACGGCTTCCTCCAGCGAGGACATTTCTTCCATGAACGATTCGCCCATGATCAACGTTATCGCGAAGACGGAACCATCGGCCCTGCTGACCAATGGGTTTGCAAGCGCCGGCAACACGATGGACACAGGCCTGAAGACGAACGGCCCAGCAAGGGCTTGCATCATGACAGCGTTGAGTATAGTAAGTATCGTGGAACATACAGTCGACACATTTTTACTTGAAAATATGTTTTAATTGCTTCATAATTTACTAGAAAAATTAATTTCTCTGCTTTACAGGACACAAAGCCGAACCAGGATCCGACGGTGGCACTGAAAATGGTATCATCTTCGATGGGCATAACGCTTACTAACGGGGCGGCCGTAACGGCCGTAACGCAGTAAATCCATTGTTGTAAGCTTACTTGTTCATTTTCATTCTCTTGCTTCTCTTTTAATTTCTTTTCTTTACATTTGTATTTTTGTAAATTGATTAGTTTTTCACACCTTCCGTGTAATTTTTAATATTATTGTACAACTATTTGTTTTTGTTTTTCAATGTTCATGTCTCTTTGAATTTTATTTCATTGTATTGCTTTTTTTATTATGTTTTTTTCGTCTTCTTTTTAATTTACAAAGTGATGATAAATAATCGATCTGTTTCCTAGCATTAAACAAAACCTTTAAAAAAACAACAACAACACATCAACCGTTCTTCTAATGAGAGAAACGAAAAGTATTCTATTATCGTAGATAGTAAGACAAACGTTTATATATATACACGATAACAAAACTAAAAGAAGTATATGCAAAAAACAAAACAAAAGGGGAAAAGAAAAACAACAACCAACAGCAAGGTAAAATACTCTAAATAAATGCAAACGTGCGTTAATCTAATGCCGGATTTATCAAAACAAAAGCTGACAGCAGCCAGCACTGCTTAACACGACGGCAGAAACATACGAAAACAGAAAGCATAACCAACATGTACGTAACGATACAAATATGGTTCGTCTTAGTGCGGGGTGCATTTGCCTGCCAATCCAAGCAAAAAGGCTAGCAAAATGTGTGAACTGTACTACAAACGCATATTGCAAGAGAAATAAATTAAACGTTTCCAAATCTCAACACAAAACCAAACAAAACTTCCACCTCCCACGGAACTAGTGGTGAACGATAAATGAATACAAAACAATGAGAGCTTATGGTATGATTTATGTTTATAAACTGCACAAACCTGAGGGAACAAAACAAAAAATAACGAAACCGTTGTAGCTGCCAGTTTGTGCTGGTTGTTCGTCTGATTTCCTATGCGCTCGGTCGAGCGTTAATGTATCCGAGAGCGGTTGGGGTTGAACAAAACGTAAAAGAAACGGTTGAATAAATCTCCGTTTCAGCTACCAAACCATTGTTGATTAGATAATGCCACAAGGAGGACACGGTCGGGCATCACGTTTCACAAAAAAACATTTGCCTCAACGTTCGTGCAACGAAGAAACAAACACACGTTAAGGGAAGGAAGTGTAAGAAGAGAAACCCAAAATGGGGTTAGCTAGGATTTGACTTAAAAAACATAAATCTACCACTAGCGAGAGCTATGCAACAAGCTAACTCCTTCTGCTTGCTGGAGGACACCTTAAATCCACCGCCGTCATCCATGTGTTACCCTTTGTACATATCAACCTTCAAACACAAACCTTGAGAAGCATATAAACACACACGGCGCAGAGACGGCAAAGCTATTCAACAGCTCACGCGAAAACATAATATGCAGAACGTGACAGCGTGGTAGGCACAACAAAACACAAAACTTCCCGGTGATTCCCCGCACAAAGTCTGTGAGAGGACAGTACACGAAAACACAGGTTTAAATTACTTACCGATAAGCATCAAAATTTTCCCACTTGTATCAGGTTTTTCCGTGCGGTATTGCGGTAAAAAGTAAATGCTGCACAACGAAACGGAAAAACCCTTAAACGGGCTGAACATAATCAAAACCATCTTTCCCTTCCCCGAACCTCACCCATCTCCTCTTTCCCGCTCCTTCTTCCTGCCACCAGGGATATACTATCGATGTTATAATGTTTGTACGTGGCAGTATCACAAAAGAAATCCATGGCCCTGTGAATTTTACGTTCTGATTGTTGTAAACCTTATACTTATAAAAACAGTAAAGACGAGCATAAAGCCAGGAAGATACGAGAGGCGACCGGGGTTTCTAGTGAAGTGTATTAGCTTATGAAATGTTAATCCCTTTGTTTAGTTGATAACCGAGCAAACATAATTTCTCTTGCGGTAGTGATTACTTAGTTTAAAACTAGTTGTTCTAATGTTTCCGAACCAAAACAAAAAAAAACAAGAAAACGATTATACAAAACAAAGTGAACACAAACACACAAATAAGAGAAGCTAATAAATTTGGTTTGTCCGTTGCAACACATTCTACAGCTGAGTTATTACTGTGTTTGCTTGTTCTATGTTTTCTGTTGTTTTTCCTCTTTTTTGAATCTCCTAAAATAGTGTTTACTGCTTTTTGTGCAATTTCAGTTGGCGTGTTTGCTCAATTTAGTTTTACTACTTTCCTTTCTGTTATTTTAGATGAACAAATTTATTTAATTTCGATTATATGGTTTGTTCTATTCTATTCTATCTATCGACGATTCTATCTGATCGTTAAAAGATCTATGTTTCTTTATGTTTAACTTTTTCTAATTGTTTTTTTCAATTTTAATAATATCATCGTATTTTTCATTTTCCCTTCTTTTTTTTTTCTTTCTGTACAGTTTTTTCTTATTATTTGAGTTTTCCTCGTTTTTTTAATAAGTGAAAACATGTAAATTTTTGTAATTTCATCCCTTTTTTGTTTTTAATTAGTGTTACTGCTTTCTGTTCTTTTAATTCTAATGAATGATTTAGTTCTTTTTACTTGTCATTAATCACTTTATTTTTTTTCTTGTTTGTTTTTGTTTCGAACGTTTTAAACGGATTCAAAGTTTTTGTTTACTTAATTTATAATTTCATTTTATGATATTTTTGTTCTGCTTTTGCTACTGGAGTTTTTCTAACCATTTCGATTATTTTGAACTATTTGATCTTACTTACTTGGCGTTTTTTAATCGTTTAATTATAATGATGACATTATTATTATTAAACGGAATTTTTCAAGAGCACATTGTGATTTTTATACGATTTTTTTGTAATACGTAAAACACTGTATCAATAACTACGAAGCACATTGTTATCGACGTTCGGTTAACCAATCCGAAATATAGATAAGAGATAAAGAGTCTAAAATAAATATCATCTCATACAGGATGAGATTTTGTCGACCTTCTCCGTAGTTAAGCAATTAAATTGATAAAAACATTATTCCAAATGTCACCAACTGTATGAAATTTATCTCAACTTATCTCAACCACCAACTCAAGCAATTTATTCACCGAAAGTACAACAGATTGCGCTCTTATCGCAACCAATCATTACCAAAAGTCCGCTTCTACCAGATTCAACTATTTTACCAAAACTGGGCACACGGAAGTCCCCTGCGCAGTTTCATTTTACGACCATCCTTATCGGTGTTTGTGGGCAACCGCGAGAAAAAAAAGACGCATATTAATTAATTACAACACTATTACTACCGCAGGGGACTGTAGCTGATTATACAGACTGCCAGGTGCAGTGTGCAGCACTACCATCCAAACCACTGATAAACTCGACGCAACACCGTTCCGTAGTGTCTCTCATGATTTACTAATTGTGACGATCCGTTGGTAATATTTGTAACATAAACTTCACGTTCATTTTTCCCGTCGTCTGAATGTATCTATCCACCATGTTATCACCAAACGCACCAAATTATGCATTATTCAAATCCCCACACGAGTATTGCCTAGCTGTAATCAACCTGCCGCCTGGTGGTTGCCAGTAGTTGGGCTGGCCTATGGGTATTTTGTTGCATTGGATTACTTTGCTAGCGAGTGAAAAGGTAACATATGATGTGACTGTTTAACATTTGAACCGAACTCCATTTTAAGCTTCCCTAGGACATATCACATTTCTGTTGCATAAATTGTTACTGAAGTTCTAGGAGAATCATATCGATTATGATAGTATGATATGATATTTTTGGTTAAACATTCTTGTTTTTAATTCAAGCAAAAATTAACATTCCCTAATAAATGGCTATGCTTCTTAAAAAATTTCTTTGAAGCTGAGATAATCTATTTAACCATACAAGTAATATCACAAGACTGTTGTTGAAAGTCTAGGACATACGAAATTTTTCCCTTTAAACATTTCAAAACTGTGTCCGCACAACTCCAGCTAAAGAAAAATCGATTTTTGTGATGCTGCAACTCTGTCTCTTGCTCTTTCCGAAAAGCTTTCCTTTTTTCCTGCAATAATCCTTTCACACATGAGATCCCTTTCACAACATTCTCCCGGTCAGACGCCATTCCGGACACATAATTTACTGCCCCTGAACAGAGAGAGAGGGAAAGAAACAAACCTCCGCTTTTGATCGACTTTCATCCGTGATAGTCCATCGTCAGGCCGTCAGATCACAATCAACACATCGTGCCAGTCCCTTTGCTTTTTTTTTTCATCCCTCTGCACTAAGCTCAAAAAAGCAACGATTATCCTGTTGCGAACGTTGCAAGCGTTTCCTTAACAATCTTCATAATGCATGGTGAAAATGTTTTGAAGCTTTTCCTGCTTTCCCATGTTTCTTTCTGCACGGGGGTTGAGCCTCCAGTGAAAGGGCGAAGTTTTATCGATAATGTGTGGGGTAAGGGCAGGGCGCGTGCAAAGAAGCGAAGCTATAGATTATATCCGAACTGTGAACAAACCAGCCAGAACAAAACCAAAGGGAACTAAAGGTGAAGTTGGGGTATAATAGTGAAAAGCACTTATCATCGTCATCATCGAGCTTGTTTCGTTGCTGGAAGGATGGTTTTTCGCTTTCGTTTTCTGTAGATGTTTGTTAAATAAGAAGTCAGCAAAGCAAAGGTTTTTGAAATTTTTGATAAATGTCTTAACAGCATTGCGAAAGATTATACAGACTGCCAGGCGCAGTGTGCAGCACTACCATCCAAACCACTGATAAACTCGACGCAACACCGTTCCGTAGTGTCTCTCATGATTTACTAATTGTGACGATCCGTTGGTAATATTTGTAACATAAACTTCACGTTCATTTTTCCCGTCGTCTGAATGTATCTATCCACCATGTTATCACCAAACGCACCAAATTATGCATTATTCAAATCCCCACACGAGTATTGCCTAGCTGTAATCAACCTGCCGCCTGGTGGTTGCCAGTAGTTGGGCTGGCCTATGGGTATTTTGTTGCATTGGATTACTTTGCTAGCGAGTGAAAAGGTAACATATGATGTGACTGTTTAACATTTGAACCGAACTCCATTTTAAGCTTCCCTAGGACATATCACATTTCTGTTGCATAAATTGTTACTCAAGTTCTAGGAGAATCATATCGATTATGAAAGTATGATATGATATTTTTGGTTAAACATTCTTGTTTTTATTTCAAGCAAAATTTAGCATTCCCTAATAAATCGCTATGCTTCTTAAAAAATGTCTTTGAAGCTGAGATAATCTATTTAATCCTACAAGTAATATCACAAGACTGTTGTTGAAAGTCTTGGACATACGGAATTTTTCCCTTTAAACATTTCAAAACTGTGTCCGCACAACTCCAGCTAAAGAAAAATCGATTTTTGTGATGCTGCAACTCTGTCTCTTGCTCTTTCCGAAAAGCTTTCCTTTTTTCCTGCAATAATCCTTTCACACATGAGATCCCTTTCACAACATTCTCCCGGTCAGACGCCATTCCGGACACATAATTTACTGTCCCTAAACAGAGAGAGGGAAAAGAAACAAACCTCCGCTTTTGATCGACTTTCATCCGTGATAGTCCATCGTCAGGCCGTCAGATCACAATCAACACATCGTGCCAGTCCCTTTGCTTCCTTTTCATCCCTTTGCACTAAGCTCAAAAACAGCAACGATTATCCTGTTGCGAACGTTGCAAGCGTTTCCTTAGCAATCTTCATAATGCATGGTGAAAATGTTTTGAAGCTTTTCCTGCTTTCCCATGTTGCTTTCTGCACGGGCGTTGAGCCTCCAGTGAAAGGGCGAAGTTTTATCGATAATGTGTGGGGTAAGGGCAGGGCGCGTGCAAAGAAGCGAAGCTATAGATTATATCCGAACTGTGAACAAACCAGCCAGAACAAAACCAAAGGGAACTAAAGGTGAAGTTGGGGTATAATAGTGAAAAGCACTTATCATCGTCATCATCGAGCTTGTTTCGTTGCTGGAAGGATGGTTTTTCGCTTTCGTTTTCTGTAGATGTTTGTTAAATAAGAAGTCAGCAAAGGTGAAGCGAAATTTTTGATAAATGTCTTAACGGCAATGCGAAAGAAAGATGGCATGAGTATGTTTTTTTTTTGAGGATTCATGATTATTTACTGTGAGTTTGATATTTTGGGTATATTTTTTTCTGTAGATGTTTTCAAAACTCTGACTCAAAATGTCATTATAAAAAAATCGAATGATAGGCATTCTTCAATTCAAAAAGATGGGGTTTGATACAGATTCCTTCATGTTACCAACATCGCCACTTTTGTGGTGCTTCTCTATGCCAAATATTACGATGTTCCAATCTCTTTATTATTCAAATATGTCTACCTGTTTAAGATTTTTAAATGTTTTACTATATTGATTACTATATTGAAAAGAATTACTATATTGAAGTTCTATAAGCTGGTGTGGTAGCAATACTGCACTGGTAAGGTATGGATCCGAACCCTCTTGAAGGTCAACAAAGGCTCTCCATACCCTACTTCGACTCAATACGTCCCCGGCGTATAGAACGGTAACATGTCTCTCCAAATATCTGAGCTTGGGTATACGGGGAAACCCAACCCCTTGGGAAGATGGGTGATATGGCTAAATTGAGCGGAGGGGGACAGCTAGCGTCTGTTCTCCATGTTAGGGGCGGCTAGCTGTCCTTTCTGTCCTGGCTTCTTACGGGACTTTAAACAGCTAGGAAGCGTAGGCCCTCCGACGAGACAGGGGGTTGGGGGAGAGGCCTTGCAAGCCACCCCCGATAATACCGCAACGAACAGTAAAAAATCAATTTCGAATCGGAAAAAACGATACCGACTCACGCAACCGAAAAAGGACAACGATTGGAAACTCGGAACATGGAACTGCAGATCACTCACAGCACCAGGAAGTACCCGTATTCTTTCGGATGAGGTGAGGGCCCGCGGCTTCGGAATAGTAGCACTTCAGGAGGTGCGCTGGAAAGGAGTGACGGAGCGTCCCTATCGCAGTGATTGCATGATCTACCAGAGCGGTGGAGACAAGCAGGAACTCGGTACGGCGTTCCTGGTCATAGGTGAGATGCGAAAGCGAGTGATCGGATGGTGGCCGATCAACGACCGGATGTGCAGGTTGAGGATCCGTGGAAGGTTCTTCAACCTGAGCATTATAAACGTGCATAGTCCGCACCTTGGAAGCACCGATGACGATAAGGAGAGTTTTTATACGCAGTTGGAGAGGGAGTACGACCGCTGCCCACAACACGATGTGAAGATCGTCATCGGAGATTTTAACGCTCAGGTCGGACGGGAGGAGGCATACAAACCCACCATTGGAAGTTTCAGTGCCCACCAGCTGACGAACGACAACGGGCTTCGGCTTGTTAACTTTGCCTCTTCCAAGCACATGACCATTCGCAGCACCTTTTTCCAGCATGCACCTCGGTTCAGCTATACCTGGAGATCACCACAGCAGACATATTCCCAGATCGACCACGTTCTCATCGATGGAAGGCACTTCTCGGATATTATCGACGTACGGACTTACAGAGGAGCAAACGTCGACTCAGACCATTTCCTGGTTATGGTTAAGCTACGCCAGAAACTCTGCGTAGCCAATACACTGCGCTATCAGCCCGCCCCAAGGCTCAACACGGATCGGCTGAGGCAAGCTGATGTGGCGAGGGACTACGCGTTCGCGCTTGGGGAAGCGTTGCCGGAGGACACCACTACCGAGGCGATGTCCCTCAGTGACCACTGGCGTACGGTGGAACAAGCCATCAGCACCACAGCCGAACAAACCATTGGCCGCGTAGCACGTAACCAGAGGAAGGAATGGTTTGATGACGAGTGCAGACGAGCACTATCCGAGAAGAATGCAGCGCGATCCCGAATGCTCCAGCGCGAAACCCGACAGAACGTGGAGAACTACACACGACTGAGAAGGCAGCAGACGCGACTCTTCCAGGACAAGAAGCGCAGCTTCGAAGAGTCGGACGAGCAGCTGATGCAGCAGCTATCTCAGTCGGGGGAAACTCGTAAGTTCTACAGGATGCTGAATGCGGCACGAAGCGGTTTTACTCCCATGATCGCCATGTGCCGCAACGCGGAGGGAGATATCCTGTCGGACGAGCGAGAGGTGATCGATAGGTGGAAGTGCTACTTCAACAGACACCTGAACGGAGCGGATACAGGAGAGAACGGACCAGGCGCAGAAAGCAGAGGAGAGCAACACTACAACAGCCAGCATGATAATGACGAAGTGCCCCCGCCATCCTTGGATGAAGTCATCAGTGCTATCAGACAGCTGAAATGCAACAAATCAGCTGGCAGTGATGGGCTGGTGGCTGAACTATTCAAGATGGGCCCGGAGAGGCTTGCCGCGATCATGCATCGGCTGATTGTTAGGATATGGGACCAGGAAGAACTACCGGACGACTGGAAACTGGGTGTTATTCACCCAGTGTACAAAAAGGGCGACAGACTGGACTGTGCTAACTTCCGAGCCATCACAGTCTTGAATGCTGCCTACAAGATCCTGTCCCGAATACTCTTCTGCAGACTTGCGCCCCTTGCTACAGATTTCGTCGGGAGCTACCAAGCTGGATTTGTTGGAGGGAAATCCACTACCGACCAAATCTTCACTCTACGGCAGATCCTCCAGAAGTGCCGGGAGCACCAGATCCCCACGCACCACCTGTTCATCGACTTCAAGGCAGCCTACGACACCATAGATCGTACCGAGCTATGGAACATCATGCGGCAGTACGGTTTCCCTGCGAAACTGGTACGGCTGTTGAGGGCTACAATGGACGGTGTGCAGTGCAAGGTGAGAGTGTCGAACATGCTGTCGGATTCGTTCGAATCTCACAGGGGACTGAGGCAAGGGGACGGACTCTCCTGTTTGCTGTTCAACATCGCTCTGGAAGGTGTCATGCGAAGCGCGGGCTTCGATATCCGGGGCACGATTTTCACCCGGTCTCTCCAATTCCTTGGCTTCGCGGATGACATCGACATCATCGGGCGAACATCTGCGGCGGTGTGCGAAGCGTACACCCGACTGAAACGCGAGGCCGATAGGATTGGATTGAGGATCAATGCGACGAAGACAAAGTACCTGCTTGCCGGAGGCTCTGACCGTGATAGAGCACGACTCGGAAGCAGAGTATTAGTTGACGGCGACGATCTCGAGGTAGTACAGGAGTTTTGCTACCTTGGCACGATCGTAACTTCGGATAACAACGTAAGCAGCGAAATCCGAAGGCGCATTGTTCAGGGGAATCATGCCTACTATGGGCTCCACAAACTCCTGAGATCCAGAAGACTCCAGCAACGCACGAAATGCGCCATATATCGCCCTCTGATACGGCCGGTAGTCCTCTACGGGTACGAGTCCTGGACTATGCTGGCAGAGGACGCCAATGCACTCGCCATTTTCGAACGGCGGGGGCTACGGACTATCTTTGGCGGTGTGTGCGAGCAGGGCGTGTGGAGAAGGAGAATGAACCACGTAGCTCGTGGCTGAGCTGTTTGACGATGCAGGCATCCTGACGGTTGCTAAAGCCGGAAGGATACGCTGGTTGGGTCATGTGATGAGGATGCCGGACGCATGCCCCGCCAGGAAAGTGCTCGTCAGCGACCCGTTCGACACGAGGCGTAGAGGAGCACAGCGAGCTCGTTGGCTGGATCAAGTGGAGTCAGACCTGATGGATATCGGATGCAGCCGGGGATGGAGGAGTGCAGCCATGGACCGAGTTTCCTGGAAACTGATTGGACACCAGGCCATGTCTATTAGACGTGCTCCCTAGGAGCAGGCCACAAAAGAAGAAGAAGAACTATATTGATTAATTTTTCTTGTTTCTTTTTAACTGCCCGTTGGCTGTTATTGCCTTCCATATATTTTTAAAGTGACTTTCACATGTCTATTTATTTATTTATAACCACATCAGTCATTCAGTATGGTGGCTTTACCATAAAGTAAATTAAAAATGTCCATAAGAAATTAATCAATATCTAAAACAGGTTTACTAATTGAAAAACAATAATTTCTAACTTAAACACTATTTGAAGAAAATACTACAGCAAAAGTACTAGTCTTCTACTATAATTTTTCATCTTCATTAATTTTAAAACCTTGGTAGTCAATCAGTACTGGGAATGGGAAAAAGGTTCAGAAGAGGTGTTGGAAGCTTTGTAGGGTTCCCAACGTCCTGTTAGTTGGAGAACGGATAGGTAAATATGGTAAGAAGGAAAAAAAGAAGAAATGTTGGAAAAAAGGAGATTGCACCTAACCCGGGAAAAAAGCAGAATCAGTAACGAACTAAAGTTGAAACCCGAAAGCTAGAAACTAATTTTTCGATTTCAAATACATCGATTTCTAAAACATTCTCTCGCATTTTCAACACGTGGTTTGATTCAATGAATTAATGATGGTGAACTACTTCTAAAATAAACGAAAACGATCTATAACTTTGAACTTTGATCACTAAACCAGAACCAAAAATATAAACGGTTCTGTTTAAAATAAAATCTTGTCAAAAGTTCTGCAATTGCTAATGCAATTGTTACCTTTTTGATACATAATCCTTTTCGTATTCTGGTTATAATAAATTGTATTTTTGGATCGAAGTTTGTTTCTATCATAATGTTGAACTCAAAACATTACATGGTTTATTTCTACCAATATTTGTCATTTAATAAATTTCATAAATAATAATAATAATAAATAATAATAATAATAATAAATTTAATCTACCAATATTTGTCATTTAATAAATTGTTGTCATTTAAATATATAGCAATCAACAAAAACCAACGAAATCTGCAGCAACATTATTTTGGGCTTATATGCAGTACAGATTATTTAAAAAAAAACTTTTATTTCGTCAAAAATAAAAACACTCCTATTGCTCTTCTTAAAGCAATTATAAAGTTTAATTTAAATAAGAGTTTAAAAAGTCTTTCTCGAAAAACACATATGCTTTAATTTTGTACCGCCCATTAGAACATCATTTGCATTCATTCGTGTTCATTCGTTGTACAATCATTCGTGTAACATATTTTACACACTTTTTTACCTACTCATCTACCACCAAACAGTAGCAATCGCTTCCGTTGGACTCAATTATAACAAACCCCCGAAAAGCAACAGTACAATTTATTTGCAATACAAAACCCCCAATAAAAACGCACTAAACAGTAGACGCCGAGCATTACTGTGAGTGCCGAGTGCCGAGTCGTACAAATATAAATCGTCCCCAATCGGAGACAAAAAAAAACAAAGGGTGTGTGACAGACAAATAACGAGGTTTTGCTCGCATATTGTGAATGTTCACACCACCGACACCAGGACCCCAGCACCCAGTGATGCCGAGCAAACCGTTTTCCCGTAATAAGGCCACAAGTGCCACCGCTTAAATTATGTCGACGATAATGATGTGTGCCGGTAATTAATTGTTTAAACTTTATTAAAAATTATCATAAATTTTATTTAATTGGATTGAACTTTGGCGCAATTGTGTGACCGTCCTGTGTGCTGTGTGTTTCGGTTCGCTCATTTATCTGGCCGAGCTGTCGCTGATGAAAGGTAGAATGGAACACACTGGATTGCTCTTTTCAGCTTTACTGTACAAACCCCGAGTGAGTACTGTACTGTTTGATTTTGCATCAGGTGGTGCGAGAATGGTATGGAAATGTAAATAACTACTTAACCGTCGGACAGATGCGGTTCGGGTTAAATGTGTCTGATTGGAATCGTTTTTATAATGCAAATATTAAAATACTTTTAAGAAAGAAATGACTTTTTGTCTTGCTACTAAATTTTTTACCGAATTTTGTTTACTCATGCTTAAATTTCAGCAAAACCAACTGTTTGAATTGCCTTCTTTTAAGTGAAACTTGCTCAGAACTCACTCCGTTGATTTCCCAGAAAAAGCGAAACAGGTGGAAAAATGTTATTCTTTGTTTGCCAATTTATTTTCCCTCCGATCATTCGCAGACCTTCACCACTGACGTTCACGGCCACCTTTGATCACTGTTTATTCTGGTTATAATAAATTGTATTTTTGGATTGAAGTTTCTTTCTAAAATACTGTTGAACTCAAAGCATTACATGGTTTATTTCTACCAATATTTGAGAAGAATTTATGTTTAAATTGTTGTCATTTAAATATATTGCAATCAACAAAAACCAACGAAATCTGCAGCAACATTATTTTGGGCTTACATCCAGTACAGATTATAAAAAAAAAACTTATAATTCGGCAAAAAATAAAAACACTCCTATTGCTATTCTAAAAGCAGTTATAAAGTTTAATTTAAATAAGCGTAAAAAAACACTCTCTGTCACAAAACACATATGTTTTTGTACAGCCCATTACAACATCATTGGCATTCATCCCTATCGATTTTGTTACGCTCCAAGCATAAAACAATCATTCGTGTAACATATTTTACACACTTTTTTTCCTACTCATCTACCACCAAACAGAAGCAATCGCTTCCGTTGGGCTCAATTATAACAAACCCCCGAAAAGCAACAGTGCAATTTATTTGCAATACAAAACCCACTATAAAAACGCACTAAACAGTAGACGCCGAGCATTACTGTGAGTACCGAGTGCCGAGTCGTACAAATATAAATCGTCCCCAATCGGAGACAAAAAAAAGGGTGTGTGACAGACAAATAACGAGGTTTTGCTCGCATATTGTGAATGTTCACACCACCGACACCAGGACCCCAGCACCCAGTGATGCCGAGCAAACCGTTTTCCCGTAATAAGGCCACAAGTGCCACCGCTTAAATTATGTCGACGATAATGATGTGTGCCGGTAATTAATTGTTTAAACTTTATTAAAAATTATCATAAATTTTATTTAATTGGATTGAACTTTGGCGCAATTGTGTGACCGTCCTGTGTGCTGTGTGTTTCGGTTCGCTCATTTATCTGGCCGAGCTGTCGCTGATGAAAGGTAGAATGGAACACACTGGATTGCTCTTTTCAGCTTTACTGTACAAACCCCGAGTGAGTACTGTACTGTTTGATTTTGCATCAGGTGGTGCGAGAATGGTATGGAAATGTAAATAACTACTTAACCGTCGGACAGATGCGGTTCGGGTTAAATGTGTCTGATTGGAATCGTTTTTATAATGCAAATATTAAAATACTTTTAAGAAAGAAATGACTTTTTGTCTTGCTACTAAATTTTTTACCGAATTTTGTTTACTCATGCTTAAATTTCAGCAAAACCAACTGTTTGAATTGCCTTCTTTTAAGTGAAACTTGCTCAGAACTCACTCCGTTGATTTCCCAGAAAAAGCGAAACAGGTGGAAAAATGTTATTCTTTGTTTGCCAATTTATTTTCCCTCCGATCATTCGCAGACCTTCACCACTGACGTTCACGGCCACCTTTGATCACTGTTGAAGGAGAAAAAAGCCTTCCGACTGTAGCATGAAAATACCTTTTTTTCGCGTAACCTTTGGTAACGACTAGAAAACAGAGGCAAAACTCCCTCGGGAAAGACAAGCAAACTGTCCCCACCATTTGAATATGTACGGTGAAGTTGACTTGTGTACTGCCCCAACCCTTATCCTATCTAACTGGCCGGCTACCCTAACCTGTTATCTAACGTTTGAACTGTCTCCGTACTTCGCTAACACTCCAACGACGATACTATCTCCGGTTGCTTTCGCGACTGATGATGAACGGTCGCGATAATATTTTGCCCGAAATGATCTCTTGGCCCTCACGATATCTGATCAAAGGCATAATGATAGGAAAATATTTTCATTTCCCTGCACGGCTTTGACGATCCCACCGCACTGGAAAGTCACAGAAAAAATAAAATAAAAACAGAAACGTCTTCCTTCCTTTTAGCAATTGAAATCCGGTATGGCTTTGTGTGTCGTGTTACCTTGGCATGACAATCTTCCCAAAGATTCAAGCTGCCCGAGGAAAATGGGAAAGGAGACGCTCTGCTTCGGAACGGAACAGCACACAGCACAAAACACAGTCGGGGATGAGGACATGAACGTGACATGTAGATAATTGCCTCGGCAGCAAAGATCTCCCTTGCAGCACAAACGTCAACGGAAGCAGAAATTCGTGGGAAATTGTTGAAGCGAGGTTGCAAAACATTTCAAAGGACTCCACCCGGTCCATCGGTACGGTTCGGGGTTAATGGTGTCGTTAACTGTGAAATTATATTCTTTAAAAACAACTGTTCGTCTAATGATACTCGCCCAACGTTCATGGTCCACACTCCCGTGCCACAGTTGGTGGCCACATCTTCTCGCGCAAGCTAATGAGATCCCACAGCACTGGACAAGAGTTATGAAAAATCCGTCATTTCTCTGGCTTCCTAGGAAGCCGGCGGAACGCAGCTAAGGGCAGTAGGGCAATAGGGCAACAAATGATCGTCCATTAGTCTTCGATGTCATTAACGGATGTAGGAATTAATGGATTTCATAAATTTGCTCCCAACGGCACCGTTGCTCGCGGGGTGTTACGCTTTGCCGTTGACACTGGTCCGATGAACGGTGAGTCGTATTTCATTTTACCCGATCGTATTGCAACGAATTAGTTTTAATGCGCACGATTTGCGTTGAAACGATGGCGTTTGGCAATGTGGGGACTGTTTTGAGTAGGGGTTTGGTAGCTGATGATATAAACAGGTAATTAATGAGTAAAGGGGAAAAAAATGAATGATGCAAAATGTAATATTTTGTAGGAATGTAAAATGAAAGAGTTAAATAAATACTTTGAAACATGTTTTAAAATGAGTTTAAAATCAAAATTTTTATAGACTTTTATTTTGTAATGTTTCTGCAACACTTTTAATAGCATAACAATATTAAATCCCTTCACATTCGTATTAACCAAGTAGAGTTTTAAAATTATTTCAAGCTTGGTTAGAGCTCTTAACATCTGGGAATCAAAAGAGTTTAAAGAGTATCAGAGCTTTTATTTCAACAGTTTTAATTTGAAGTAACATATTTAAATATTGATTAGTTGAAAAAATACAAATCTTGAAATTAGGAAATGTAATAAATCCGGTAAAAGTTAACAAACAGATAACTCAAACATAATGAAACCAAAACAACACAAGAGAAGAAAAAACGAAACAAGTTTTTAGTAATACGACTGTAGTTCTTACAGAATTATTGAAAGATATAAAGATAAAATATAGAAAAGGATGTTACAAAGTATTCAATATAAATAATCATCGATAGAAAAACTACAAAAAAATATTTCAAACTGCGGTTTGCCTTTACCATAAACCAGGGAAACCAAGAAATTTAATTATGAAAAAGACCCTTTAAAAAAATGATCTCATAAACAACAGATTTAAGAACATGAAATTGAAAGACTTTTTACATTCCAAGCTTAAAAGTAATGTAGCAGGAAGCTTCTGATTAGAAATAAAAGGAATGCTGATTAAGAGAAGAAACTAAGTAACATGATATAAAAGAAGCATAATTTTTGTGTTTAGTATTAGCATAAGTTAGATGTATTTATTAACAACGATTTGATCAGTACAGTTGGTCAACACGGTTTGTTGAGAACATGAATTTTATGAATACACCAGATTGTTGTATTTATAATTAAATCTTGAATGTTAGTCATTTCTTCCACCAAGCCACATTGCATTTTATTTTCACCTATTGACCATCCAGGATGAAGACCTGATGAACCTGAAATGATTTGTTAAGCTACGATGTATATCGTCCCCTCTCGACCGTATCTTATCAAAAGCAGACCAGCTCAAACCAGAACGAAGGGAACGTAGGGAACAAAATATCGACTTATGTTAACAACAGTTCTCAAGACTCTAGTCCCACTGCACGCTCACGAAACACTCCGAATCCATTGTCCGAGAGGGAAAAGTGTAAATGTCTACACGTGCCTAAGGATGCGAGGGGACGATGTTGTTTGCTGTGGCTTCAGGTTTTCACCATTGAGTGCCAACAAGCACCTTCTCACCCTAAATCGGGAAAAAACCGGCCTTCTATTCTGCCACATTCTCCAGCCACAGCAGGCCCAAGCAGTTAATGAGTCAGAAAATCACCGAAACGAGGGTTTCCTTCTCATTAGTGTCGTGCCTGCCAATTGTTTTCCCCGGGGCATGCAGGGTTTTCGGGGTCGGGGAAAAATGTGTTGTTGAGTGTGAAACATAAACGCGTCATTGGGAGATTTCCGTGTGACCGACCGGTGGGTCACAGTTACAACCTCACAACGAGGGTTCCAGCACGTTGTAAGCACGATGATTATTGGGTCTTAATTGGTGGTTAATGTTTTTGGGGGGTCCACCGCGATGTACAAGTTGGCTTTTTCCTAAATTTTACAAACATTAACAACGATTCATACAAATAAACGTTTTAAAATGGCGCTGCTAGCAGGGAAATTGGATAGAACCCATCTCTTGAAATTACTCTTTCAAGCACAAACAGCAAGCGAAAAGGCTGTTTCATCCGTGCCATTCCAGCGCAACTGGAACTGGAAAATGGAAAACAATTTGCACAACAATTTCAAGCACTCGCAATTTAATCCTCCATTTAGCAAAAACCTTTCCAATGTGCAAGGATTTTCGCATCGCGTCCAATTGTACCGCTGGAGAGAATGTGGCCAGGGCTGACGAGAATCGTTGCCAACCGAACGAAATGATTTAATTGTTGCCTTTTAAATAATAAATGTCCATTTAGCGGATGGCTAACAGGGAAATGGAAGCATTTTGATTCCGGTTGATCATATTACCGCCGTTTGTAAAGGAGAAAAAGGATATTTGTGGAACGATTTGTGGAACCAGGTGGAGAGCTTATACTAAAAGCCTTATACTAAAACAGGAGACATTTTAAATATAAAAGCGTACATTGACGTAATTCTAGACATTATAATAACACAACTAGCAATTCTAAGCAGCTTGGACCATATAAGAAAACGAAGATATAAAGAAAATTGACTTACTTACGAGAAGATAACACAGTGTAACTACGCTCGAATAGCTGCACATCGTTCTGACGATGTAACTTACCGGTTATTGGTCGACTTGCACACCATAAGACGAAACATCAGCGTACATTTGCTCAACATTTCATCTTTTTACGATCTCCTGTTGACATTTTATGGCTTTATTACTACTACCAGGTCTTGCTCTTGGGCAAAGAGAAAAGCAAAAACTGTTCCCACCGTACAGTCTGGAAAGGATCGGAATTGGACAGCCAACAAACATATGGGAGTTTACGCCGGCCCCAGCGCAAAGATGAGTTATTGCGAAACGTTTTCACTTTTTTACGGCCCAAAAAAGGTAGCTAACGATATTTTCCTTCGGAGCGAAAAATATTTTCTTCAAACACAAAACTGATAGAGGGAAAAGTGGAACAGGGCAAAATTGTTCACGTGGGAATAAAAATGATACAAATATCGTTTGCAAACCCATTCCGGGAGGAAGTGGTCCTGCACGACGCACAAAAATGGTTACATTTTATCTTCTGTTTTACACTTTTTTACTTATTGATTGTATTTTCGGAAAACTTACCGAAACCGTTCCGATCAGTCCCAGGAGCGGTATAAAAACTTGCCCACTCACTTCAATATTAATTGACTTCGGAAGGAAAAGCCGCTCGAATAACTTTTCCCAACCTTCTTCTACGGAACAGAATGTCTGTAAGAATGAGCAAAATAATATCACAAAATGAATAGCCATTACGCGATGACATAGTAGCGTTCCCGAAAACTTTCACTACCTTTCCTTACGCTTGGAAGGGTTCTACGTCTTATTTCCCGGCCCAAAACGTACCCAAGCAAAGACACGAAACCTGTCACCAAAGAACAAACACAATAAATGACAAAAATAAAACAAAATTGTCTCAAGGAAATGAACTACATTTTGCATTCCCACGAAACAAACGGAAAATGTACACCCGACGAATACTAATTGTTAGACGGCCAACGTGTTTTGTGACACAGACGTCCATTGCTCACTCTACCGGACCGTCTGTCTCATTATCGTACTTTTGGAGCGTATTATTCATCCGTTCAAATGAACAAATTATCATATTTAACCCACGGTACTGGTGCCATTACCAGTTGTTCAGGTTGTGTTTTCGGGCGACTACTTCTGGGTGCATTTTAATTTTGGTTTTCTTCATTTGAGTTCTTTAGGTTTATTTTACTGTTGGTCGTTTTTTTTATCTTTTATGTGTTAGATATAGGTTATTGAAGAAGTATTTTAAATTTCTTTTTATATTTATTAATAGTTTATACAAAAATCATTCTTGAAGCATATTTAAAGTAAAATATAAAATATTTTAAGTGACAATACGGCGTTAAGCCGTCATTATGGATGAAATAAAATAAATAAAATATTTTAAGCAAAATTCACATCAAATTGTTCATCAAAATGTACTCAGAAAAGGATTACGAAAAAATGTAATAAGTACAATATATTCAATCCAAAAATATTATAAATTAAGAAAAGGAAGCCAACCTTTTAAATTTGGAACAAATCGAAATCGAGAAGAAAAGCACATTGAAAACTAGAACGAAAATCAAACCCATTTCCAACACACAACCATCACTCAATTGACCAGTAATCGTTACTACGCGGTGCAACTTTTTCTTTCGCTTGAAATTGATTTTCCCAGTAAAAGGAATAAAAAAACTAAGAGCAAAGAATAACAAAACTGAAAAGAATGAAGAGTTTCCTTTGGCCACTTTCCCAGCCCAGTGAAAAACTTTAATATAATTGTTTTGCCTTTTCAAACTCAATCAAAATTTTCCACTTCTCAATGATGATGATGATGAAGTAGCTCACACCGTGCAGCAAGCCGCATCATTCAATGTTCGAGTTTGGTGGGTCACATTTGCAACTTACGAATCGCGCGATAAGAAGTCACTTTCGTCTGCTGTTTACAATCTCAATTTGCCTTCTTTACTTCTGTTCTCTATCGTGTACTCGCCATCAACACCTCACGCAACCTGATGGAAAGGAAAGTTTTTTATCTTATTCTTTTGCATTTCCCTTAAAATCTTTTTCGAGCGAAAGTAAGTGAAGAAAGAAAAGAATTGAAAGAAAATTGCTTCAACAGCACACACACACACACATACACTCTTGGAAAACCCCCATCCAACGGAAAGGCCAATCGGAAAAGCGAAAGATCACCAACACAAGTGGGAGCCGCAAAAAAAAGGAGGAAAATCTAAAAACACTTGCACTAAAAAAAGAGAACTTTCACTTGTTCACACGCGGCCCCATTCTATCAGCTTCCACCATGACGTATGTTGTCTTTGGAGCCGGTAGTTCTAGGAAGAGCAATCGGCAGAAAGTTTTACTTCCAGCCCAACCAACTAGGGCAAAGGGTCGGATGGGTCAGCGATCGGGTATGGTAGGATCGGGAAGAATGGTGTAAGATAAAAATGTTTCACAAAACTTTTGAATTTTCATTTTCAATCTCACTACGAATGCTCGACAACTCGAAGAAACGAAATCGAAGGAAATGTTGGGGGAAAAAAACAACACCGATAGAATGAAGTACGTGGAACGTGGCAGGAAAATGATGTTAAAATAATGCACCCACAGACAAACCAACACACAGACATAACCACCATCCGCGTAAAGTGGTAAGCCGAGAGTGCCAATGGAAAATTATTTTTCTTGAGCAAAGAGGTTTGGTTTTGGTTCTTTTCTCACTAAGAATGGGGTTGAGTTCATTCTTCTATTCACACCAACATTTTTTTTTTGTGACAAGCTTTGAGATTTTCGCAACTTTTGTCAAATCAGCAAATGGAGAAGTAGTAACAAGATGGGGTCAAACTTTTCGTATTATGTGTTCAATTGGAGCACCTTATAGCATGAGCGCTAGGCTAATGATGGAAAATTGAATTTCTTTTCTGTGTAAGCATTAAAATGTAAGAGTAATAAAAGCTTTAATAGAAAAAGTGGTTATATTTATTAGTTTTAAGTTTTAAGTTAAAACAATCAAAACATGAATGAAGTACCAGGCGCCTCCATTTAGATTCAATAAACCTAATAAATAATAATCAAATTTACACATTCTATTATCAATTACAAACAAATGCAATGTATGAAATAACAAGGCAAAATTTTTGTTAAAGAAAGTCAATTTTTTACCATACTAAAACTGAATCATTCAGACCAAAACACATGAATAGAGTCTTCTTATCGATTCCAATCCCATTCTCATTTCTTTTGAAGCATGGAAGCTTTTTCGGCAACACGTTGCCAGCTGTAGTGCAAGCGTAGTTCCAGACCCTTCCTTTACAAAACCCTTCCCACACCATCAGTCTTACCATTGATAGCATTGGGTTGTGCGCTTGATAGACATTGGAAAAGACCCATCGTGCGAAAGTCTTTCAGCTGTACCCTGCAGCAAACGGCAACGATCCTTCACAGCTTCATTCACATCCACTGAACGGTTCTTCCCGACCCGATGTCTGATGACGATGGCTTCATCATTTTCGGTTCCAAGGTTTTGTTTGCTTTTCGTTCCGCAGTAGTTTCTCCCTCCCCCCAACACTACCACCAGCCACGGCTTATCTTGCGGCGTGGCTGCTTCTCGTGCTGCGTACCAGGCGTGAAGAGCATTTAGCTAATAAGATGAAACTATTGCCTGGCCTTGTTGCTGCGAGAGGGAGTGAAAGATTGAGCTGTGACGAAAGTACACAGACACTAGTCCGAATGATGGATGGGCAACGTAGTGAAAGCAGCGCGTATGCTGATATGTTGACAACATAACTTTACCACTTTTCACTTTGGCTAATGTGGTTCGTTTCGGATGATGGGAAAAAGGATGCTGCAGTAGGAAAAGCCTGAAGTAGTTGAAAGGAAGAATGAGGGATGAGAACCATTTGGTAATAAATCCTCACTGTTCACTGTGGTGATAATTTCTTGATGAAAAATTTCATGCCAAAAGAGAAAGCCATTCGTTGGATGACGATATTTTTCTATTAAAATTTGGCTGTAGTGCAAGCGTAGTTCCAGACCCTTCCTTTACAAAACCCTTCCCACACCATCAGTCTTACCATTGATAGCATTGGGTTGTGCGCTTGATAGACATTGGAAAAGACCCATCGTGCGAAAGTCTTTCAGCTGTACCCTGCAGCAAACGGCAACGATCCTTCACAGCTTCATTCACATCCACTGAACGGTTCTTCCCGACCCGATGTCTGATGACGATGGCTTCATCATTTTCGGTTCCAAGGTTTTGTTTGCTTTTCGTTCCGCAGTAGTTTCTCCCTCCCCCCAACACTACCACCAGCCACGGCTTATCTTGCGGCGTGGCTGCTTCTCGTGCTGCGTACCAGGCGTGAAGAGCATTTAGCTAATAAGATGAAACTATTGCCTGGCCTTGTTGCTGCGAGAGGGAGTGAAAGATTGAGCTGTGACGAAAGTACACAGACACTAGTCCGAATGATGGATGGGCAACGTAGTGAAAGCAGCGCGTATGCTGATATGTTGACAACATAACTTTACCACTTTTCACTTTGGCTAATGTGGTTCGTTTCGGATGATGGGAAAAAGGATGCTGCAGTAGGAAAAGCCTGAAGTAGTTGAAAGGAAGAATGAGGGATGAGAACCATTTGGTAATAAATCCTCACTGTTCACTGTGGTGATAATTTCTTGATGAAAAATTTCATGCCAAAAGAGAAAGCCATTCGTTGGATGACGATATTTTTCTATTAAAATTTGTCATCAATTTGGAAGAAAATATTATTAAAAACTCTGAATCCTTTTAAAATTCCGTTCATACTTCCACGGCATCCTTTTTAGTTACATTCCCTGTCAGCTTTAAAGCCACCATGAACGCAACTAAATCATTCTCTCACTCGAATAGCTGTTTAATGGTTCACGTTTTTTCCACCGTCTGTTCATTCTAAAAAATCCCAACCAGCACCATCTGCACCACGCTCATCGGGAAGCATCGGGAAGCTGTCAAGGCAGACGACCCACTACCCACGCCATGCAAGGACGCCCGCGGAAGGCATTCATCCGCATTAACACCTACCATAAAATATGCACTAATGTGACGGAGCTGTCTGCCGGGGCCCCATGCTCTCTATACCAACCATACAGGAAGGGTGGCAGACTCTGCGTCTGGGTGTCTGGTTCACTGGGTGTATAGACTCGCTTTACAATGAGGCATAGACTGGTACGACCCATCACAGCACACATCCACCGTGTGCCTCGGTGGCAATGCGCTATTGACCGTAGTACGCGCCTGACCAGCCTCCACGGTCAACAGCTTGATCCTGTTTACGCAAAACAAGCCACAGCTAATCAGAGCCATTTTATTTATCACCACAACCCAACCGTAGTCGTAGTCGGGTGTGTGGGATACCTTTTGCTGCACGGGGATATGACGCGTACACGCAATGATGCGAACCGGTACCATTTCTACCAGCCGATTCCAAAAACGTCAACAACCTCACGGAAGCACCGGTTGCAATGGACATGAGTACACCGGCACGAACCCAACTCGTAGACACCGTAGGCCAACAACATTTCCGTGCGTATTGCGTATCATTTCATTTTCTCCCGTCCTGGTGCAGAAAGAAAGTTCGCACTCTCGCACGGTATGTACGAACGGTAACTGGAATCGTATTACCGTACGGGTGTGCACTCCACGGCACAACATACGGTTACGCTTCCATGCGCACTAAACATACATTTTCATTACGCGTTGCATATTTTGCAACACCCATTTGGCAACATATTACGTGTCTGCTGTGTGTGTGTGTGTGTGTGAAAGAAGCAAATGTGTTGCAAATCAATAATGCTGTGCGCTTGATGGCAAAACAAAACATGAATGAAGTACCAGGCGCCTCCATTTAGATTTAATAAACCTAATAAATAATAATCATAATTACACACATTCTTGTATCCATTACAAACAAATACAATGTGTGAAATAACACACTCAATTTTCTTTTAAAGTAAGTTGAATTTTCACCATACAAAAACTGAATCATTCAGACCAAAAAACATTAATAGAGTCTTCTTATCGATTCCAATCCCTTTCTCAATTCTTTTGAAGCATGGAAGCTTTTTCGGCAACACGTTGCCAGCTGTAGTGCAAGCGTAATTCCAGACCCTTCCTTTACAAAACCCTTCCCACACCATCAGTCTTACCATTGATAGCATTGGGTTGTGCGCTTGATAGACATTGGAAAAGACCCATCGTGCGAAAGTCTTTCAGCTGTA
The DNA here is from genome assembly GCA_002091835.1 of Anopheles maculatus. Taxonomy (NCBI): domain Eukaryota; kingdom Metazoa; phylum Arthropoda; class Insecta; order Diptera; family Culicidae; genus Anopheles; species Anopheles maculatus. Next base: position 32,427 of record KZ062849.1, read on the forward strand.
CCCTGCAGCAAACGGCAACGATCCTTCACAGCTTCATTCACATCCACTGAACGGTTCTTCCCGACCCGATGTCTGATGACGATGGCTTCATCATTTTTGGTTCCCAGGTTTTGTTTGCTTTTCGTTCCGCAGTAGTTTCTCCCTCCCCCCAACACTACCACCAGCCACGGCTTATCTTGCGGCGTGGCTGCTTCTCGTGCTGCGAACCAGGCGTGAAGAGCATTTAGCTAATAAGATGAAACTATTGCCTGGTCTCGTTGCTGCGAGAGAGAGTGCAAGATTGAGCTGTGACGAAAGTACACCAACACTAACCCGAATGATGGATGGGCAACGTAGTGAAAGCAGCGCGTATGCTGATATGTTGACGACATAACTTTACCACTTTTCACTTTGGCTAATGTGGTTCGTTTCGGATGATGGGAAAAAGGATGCTGCAGTAGGAAAAGCCTGACGTAGTCGAAAGGGAGAATGAGGGATGAAGATCATTTGATAATAAATCCTCACTGTCCACTGTGATGATAATTTCTCGATGGAATTTTTGCAAGCCAAAAGAGAAAGCCATTCGTTGGATAACGAAATTTTTCTATTAAAATTTGTTATCAATTTGGACGAAAATATTATTAAAAACTCTGAATCCTTTTAAAATTCCGTTCATACTTCCACGGCATTCTTTTTAGTTACATTCCCTGTCAGCTTTAAAGCCACCATGAACGGAACTAAATCATTCTCTCACTCGAATAGCTGTTTAATGGTTCACGTTTTTTCGCCACCGTCTGTTCATTCTAAAAAATCCCAACCAGCACCATCTGCACCACGCTCATCGGGAAGCATCGGGAAGCTGTCAAGGCAGACGACCCACTACCCACGCCATGCAAGGACGCCCGCGGAAGGCATTCATCCGCATTAACACCTACCATAAAATATGCACTAATGTGACGGAGCTGTCTGCCGGGGCCCCATGCTCTCTATACCAACCATACAGGAAGGGTGGCAGACTCTGCGTCTGGGTGTCTGGTTCACTGGGTGTATAGACTCGCTTTACAATGAGGCATAGACTGGTACGACCCATCACAGCACACATCCACCGTGTGCCTCGGTGGCAATGCGCTATTGACCGTAGTACGCGCCTGGCCAGCCTCCACGGTCAACAGCTTGATCCTGTTTACGCAAAACAAGCCACAGCTAATCAGAGCCATTTTATTTATCACCACAACCCAACCGTAGTCGTAGTCGGGTGTGTGGGATACCTTTTGCTGCACGTGGATATGACGCGTACACGCAATGATGCGAACCGGTACCATTTCTACCAGCCGATTCCAAAAACGTCAACAACCTCGCGGAAGCACCGGTTGCAATGGACATGAGTACACCGGCACGAACCCAACTCGTAGACACCGTAGGCCAACAACATTTCCGTGCGTATTGCGTATCATTTCATTTTCTCCCGTCCTGGTGCAGAAAGAAAGTTCGCACTCTCGCACGGTATGTACGAACGGTAACTGGAATCGTATTACCGTACGGGTGTGCACTCCACGGCACAACATACGGTTACGCTTCCATGCGCACTAAACATACATTTTCATTACGCGTTGCATATTTTGCAACACCCATTTGGCAACATATTACGTGTCTGCTGTGTGTGTGTGTGTGTGTGAAAGAAGCAAATGTGTTGCAAATCAATAATGCTGTGCGCTTGATGGCAAATGGAAAGCGATGGGAAACGATTATCTTGAACATATCGCACCAATTTGACTGCGGGTCTCTATGGCGCGATGAGTTATGGCCGCAGCTATAGCATGATTTGCATAATCTATGAAATTGTTTTGCTTCAAGAGATAATATTATTTTATATGTTATTTTCTCTAACGTTATCATATCATATAACATTTCAAATTTTCATTTCAAGTGAGAGCAAAACATAAGCAACAAACATTCGTTATTAATAACCCATAATTTGAACACTAATTCAACATGTTTCCTAATATTGGTAGACACTGTTAGATGAAGTACAAACATAATGATTTTAATATATGAGAAAACATTTACACAAGTCTTTGAATGAATACATGAACAAGAATCATTTAAGATGCAAAAAAAACTAAGCTTATCTTTAAACGACGCTACTCAGGAAATACTCAGGAAATATTTACCAAACGAGATGAAAATTCGCTTTGTATAGTTTTCGATGTTCAAATCAAAAGAAGAGATGTATTATGCAGTAAATCTTTAAAGTTTTAACATATTAAGTCTGACAAAGGTTTGCAGATTTGTGACTCACTTAGCCAACTAAATGTTAAAACAAAATGTCAGATGTCAAACGCTTCTGGATGAATTTACCTGTGCGGTTCAACTGCTGAGACTGCTCGACTGTTTTACAGAAGGTGGTTAAACGTTTTCAAATTCTCTAGCTAAAGACCATGTTATTAGCTTTCAATTTAGCTACAAAATTGAATGATATCTGTAATACTAATTTATTTTCCTTTAAAATTTGCTCAGTTGCTTTCTTTGTTGGTGGCGTAGTATAGTCTGATATTTTTCTTAAAATTTCTATTCTTATCTTTCTATGAGATTTATTGTCAGAATTCAATATTTAACTTCAAAATGTTGTGTAGAATTAACTTCACTTTCAAAGTACCATTACTTCTTTGTATCAATCATCGTGCGGGAACTAACCAATCAGATCTATAGGCCCAGCAATAGCAAGTAATAAAGCCATTTTATTCGGTTTATCGAAAAAAAAATAGTAAATAACTGTACAAAAAACATCAACAGCTTCATTTTTATCCCGGTGAACCATTGATACCGGCCAAATGATCAATGGAAACATAGAACACTTTCCATCGAGTACGTTCGAGCCCAATGTTTATGCATCGTAAACTGGAACAGGTGTGGAAGGATCAACAAAATAAAAAAAAAAAAACAACCCTACCGCATCATAAAAATCAATTGAATGGGTAAACGCCAACTCGTCCCACGGGATTGTTCGTTTTACAAGTGCCTTGCTATTAATGCGTTGTGATAGTAGATATAAATATCAACTTTACATCACAAGCAAACGAACTCCATCCAGCCCATGGTGTTTCGTACAAGTGGCAATCAAAAAAGTAAATGTTTCATGAAAATGTGAGCCAACAACGGTACGAACGGGCAACAAATAAATGGGAAGAGGTTAAAAAATGCTCCAAAAACAATCATGTGAGCGCGAAGTAGTTTTAATGTTATTTAAATTTTAAAAAAATATCACACCGGACGTGTTGGGTGTGCAAATTTTATATCTTTAAATATCCATGCTTGTTTCAGAAACATTCATAAGTAAAAAAAAGGGCAATGGAAGTATGAATGTTTTTTTTACACACAATTCATCGGGAATGAAATGACAGCTTTAACGCGAAATGCGTTAACTCAGACGTACTTGAACATGCAATTGGCCAAAGTGATAACATTAATCCGTTCAGCAGACACTGTTGAAACCCGTAACTGGCGTAAGTGTGACGATATGATGAGGTGTTCACGGATTATGCGTACTCTCTTGATGCGTTGAAATTCTATTAAGTCAGATTCTATTATTCAAACATTTCCTTAAACAAATTAAACACTTCATAGCCTCTCTTGTAAAATCATTCATCAAATTCAAATAATTAACATGAATTATAAAATAATGCGTTTCATTATTAAATTAAAACATGTAACCAGCCCCCAAACATATGCAGGATAATAAAAATCGTCTGTGTCGTCCCTGGAGTCGAGCTGGACCATTAATTGAAATTTTAGCATCATCCAGCGCTCAGCAATCAGCTGTCTATCAATCATGGGTTGGAGTTTTGATGCGTCTATTAAATTATCGCCATCAAGCGAGCGCGTGATTGTGTGACATCTTTCGTTTGACGATAATCCAATTTATCTCCCGCGGTCAATCAAAAATGCTGGGAGAATTAGGGCGTGTTGCTGCATGTATGGACCGGCCACCTATAATGAATTTCTTGGTAACAGGCAATAGAGAAAAAGAGAAAGGTTTTGATGATAATGTTTAGCTTCGAAATAGAATTACAGTTTCATTATTTTATTTATGAATGACACATGAGAAAATTCCACACATTCAAAATGGTTAATCAATTTATTAAATAGTACACATTCTGATTAAAATGCAATTTAATTTACTTTTATAAAAAATCGCTTCAAATCATAAGTAAACTGCTCTCTGTATTAAATTACATTTCGTCTGAAGCTGTATACCTGAGAGGATAAGACTGCCATTTATAATCCTTTCTATTTGCTTTCCTACTAGCGACACTGAAGTCACACTGAACTCAGTGGTCAATCTTGCAAAACCACACACCAACTGTTGTGTAGAGCAAAAAAAAACAAAGTCTGCAAAAGAAACAGCAACAAATACAAAGAAAACAGTACAAACTTTATAGCACAACAACTGTACTGCACGAAATAAGTATGTAGCAGCGACTGCATGAACCATATCACTGCTCCAGCTCGTCTCGGTTTCACGCGTGGTCACAGACGCAAACTGCAACCATCACCATGCTCTCCGACTGTACTTTATTATTAAAAACATTCACCCACCCACCTGGCCTACACCTGCAACGGTGTCTAAACGCGCCCGTTCAACATAACCGAGGTCATTGAGAACGTCTACTGCAACAACAACAGCGTCAAACTTACCGTGAACCACAAACACAAACGTTCACGACCTTCTCCCTTGGCTTGATCCTACCTCAACTCAACCCCAAGAACAGACCACACACACACAGGATCTACCGAGAACGGGTGGAAAAATAATCACATCTCAACACAACTACTACCAGCACTCCACTAACCTGAGCAACGCTTTGTCGAGACGAAGCAAACATCATAAAAATATGCTCCAACTAGCATGTGTCCTTGTGACGGTGCACAAACGTAACATAAGAATCATAAATCGGATCCACTACAATGCATGCCCGCCGCAGGTGCCAGACAAAAAACGGTGCGACCGCCAAAGTACACCGGGCGGTGAAAAATGAAGCCTCGAGTTTAAAGAAATCCGTTTGCCCTAGGACATGAACGGGTGGGTGCGAGTGTGTGTGTTTTTTGTATAAGTGTATGAGACGACTGTTTAACTGCTACCACAGCAAGAACCACTTCTGCTAAAGCACACACACTGAGTTAATCCACTCGCCGGTGTAGAATTAGAAGTCTGACTGCTGGACAAAATGGTGTTACCCTTCTTACGGTTTGCTTTATTTATATTTCTCTATACAAACGCACCACGGTTTGTTTATTTTGTCCCGCGTGCAAAAGTCACAATGCAGCGTTTGGCAACATAGCGGGCCGCTTCGTTTCATGTGTCATTGTGTCAACGATGGTGGCATGTGCGTGGCAGTCGCGTTAGATTGTACAGCAGCATATAGCAAAACTTCCGGCCGGCAGGTTGTTAGCTTTGGGGGAACTTTTTCTGGAATCGAGGTTTTATGCTTCGTTTTCAAGAAAAGTGGCTTATGCGTTATGGGAAAATGGGGGAGTTTTCTTTGCGGTATGCAATGATTGGGTTGAGAAAATTGGGCCCGGTTATTGTGACGGTAGCATTTTCAGCTGCCTTTTGTAGTTTGTACAGTTTATGTTTGCTCCGGTTTGAACAGGTATGATTGTGCAGATTGAATGGCGGGGAATATGGATACATTGCTGTTATGCTTAAGAGTTAACCTTTGGGCGAAATTTAATACGAAGGTGGTTTTCAGTAAGGATGTTTGATAAAGAATGTTTTTCTTGTTTCGAGAATAGTTTGTAATGGTTAAGTATTTAGTGTACACAATCTTTTCCGATAGAAATATTCTCTAGCAGAACACCAAAGCGACTAAGCAGTATAGTTTCTGGTGTTAAGTTTTGTAGTTGTACTGATCATAAGCACAGTAAAGAATGGCTGAAAATAGTGAGTAATTAAGTAGCATATATTTCTTCAGATTATTTAATATATCATTAGCTTTGAGAACAATTATGATATGCTTTGTATTGGAAAAAATTCTCAATGTTCATTCCTCGCTGGATTGGAACACGAATAATTTCAACTGATTGATCCTTACTGAAAAGTTTTCAAAACTGTTGCGTTACCTTACACATAGGAACGCTAACCGTTCTTAAAATGAGGAAACATTGTTTATTGTTTATAATGAATCATAAGTGATTGACGTTCTAGGAGGTATAATAATATTGAATCTTTCAATCAATTCAGGGGCGTCTATCTCACCAGTTAAAATTTTAGCTAAAAAAGTTCATTTGAACGATGTAATTGCCTACTAGCGAGGGTATATTTGGAGGGAATCTAACCTATTCTATCAGCGATTGGAAGAAGGGCAACAGACTGCCGAACTAATCTACATCAAGGAACGAGCATAAGATTCATACAAGACTAATAATGCGAATCAAAGAGTTCAATAGATTGCCTAGGTCATTAGCTTAGCTTGAATGTACTTCAGCTCTAATGGTTCCAAGAGAACTGCTTTTTGCGTTGGTTTGATTATACAATGCGCAAGATGAATTATAGCGTATGAGGCTGCTACATGCACTTTACTAGAAGCCAGTTCAGAAACAGGCAATTTATGTCATAAAGCAAACATTTTATTAATATCTCTAAGACCATCATAACATGGCAGTTCTATCAATAGATTCCACGATTAAGGTACATTGTATCAAAAAAGCAGTATAATTTCTTCAAAAGAGTATGTATCCCGTGGGTATAAATCTTGGGGCGGCCCGGTGGTGTATACGATAGTGGCGCCGGTCTTCACACGGCAGGACCGGGGTTCGAATCCCGGCGGGCCGCCTCCCCGTACGCAGGACTGGCTATCCAGCTACGGATGAAAACTTAGTCACAGAAAGCTAGCAATAGCTGGCAGGCCAAGACCGTGTTGTTTACTTTAACACGATTATCGTACTACTCTTGAACAACCCTAGTGCTACTGTTTCTCTAGACTCTATCGTATCTCCTTGTTCATGGCATAAAAAATGTTCTGTCAAAAGCACAGCTCTGACCTTACATAATATTTCAGCCAGCACAATCGCTTCTATGTTGCATCAATCCCCGACATTGTGTAAATATGTACCACTTCCGATGCTGTCCGAATGCTCTTGAAAAAGATCTCTCTTCTAGCCCTTTTACTGCTCCATCCACCACCACGTACACGTACTGTACGTGATGCTGAAGGACATCTTAATCCACTGGTACGCCGAAAATGATACACTAATGGCGCCCATAAGCGAGACCCGACCGTCAGCGGGGTGTTTCGCTTACCCCGAAAGCCAAATAGCAGCTCATTCAAACCACTTAACTCCTCTTGAACCGATTAACCATCAATTTTCATCGGCACATCAGACGCTCTGCGCTCCGTTCCACGTTCACCATTTCCCGTCCACTGTTCATCCGCACCGAATGTTCGCTTCAGTACCTCGGACGGATAAATTCCTTCCGCAAACATTTGCTCGCCTTTTATTTATTTTACCGCGCTGGTCCTCATGGCCCGGTTGCACGAGATCCTTGAAGCATCCTTCAGGATACCACAAAGCGGAGATCTGTCCGTGTCCGGAAGACTGTACCACTGTAGACCGATTACGGTCAGAGCATGATGATGATGCTACTCTTGATTCTCCCTCAACACCGCATCTTCTGACCGCTAAGACGAAGGCAAGTAAGTAAGTAAACGAACCGAGCCACCAGGAAACGGGTGTCACCTCCAGACTCTTACCTCCACTGAGGGAGCTGAGCATGGTGACACTTCCGGGGTAGATCGGATACTCAGACCCGATTTTTTTATACCCAGCATTAACTCAAAACTTCTCGTTCGGGATCACTGCGCCTCGTTTCGCTCGAAAGGATGAGAGAGTAGAGTACGAAGGAAAGAAGCGAAAAAAGAATCTGCCCCGGAAACGGAACACTCCGACAATGAAGTGGCGACTGTGAACTGTGAAGGTAATTCACGCAAAAAAAAGCACAAAAAAGACAGCCCGGCAACGCAGGAACCGCGCTGGTGTGAGCACTTTGACGTAGCAACAGGAAACTCGGGGTGCGCTTCCATAAGCAGCACACGGAAAAGCGGATATCTTCGTCGACGCCACCAACAACCTGTTGATGGTTACGCTTAACAGCTTCCGTGCGTTGGGCGTTGAGGGAAATCCTACGAAAAACCGGTGGTCATCCGGTGCTTTAGCTCGCATGGTTTGTAATAAACGAGCTCAATGTTCTTACTCGGATTTTGATTGTATTGAATAAAGATTTGGATTTGTTTTGTGTAGTTACAACAAAATATTAGAACTAAACCATCTCACCACATTTACGAACAATTATAATAAATAAGAGGGTTAAGTTTTCAGCATTTTAAGGCTAGGAAACGACATTTTAGAAAAATTATTTTTTGAGCAAAAATTTTTGATTATCTTTGAGGTTCCAAATAAAGCTTAAAATGGCTCTAAACTGCGTTTTATGGCTAGAAAACGACATTTTAGAAAAATTATTTTTTGAGCAAAAATTTTTGATTATCTTTGAGGTTCCAAATAAAGCTTAAAATGGCTCTAAACTGCGTTTTATGGCTAGAAAACGACATTTTAGAAAAATTATTTTTTGAGCAAAAATTTTAGATTTTTTTTGGGGTTCCAAATAAAGCTTAAAAAGGCTCTAAACTGCGTGTTAAGGCTAGAAAACCACATTTAAAAAAAAAAATTTTTGAGCAAAATATTTTGATTTTTTTGGGGTTCCAAATAAAGCTTAAAATGGCTCTAAACTGCGTTTTAAGGCTAGAAAGCGACATTTAAATAAAAATATTTTTAGAGTGAAAATTTTGGTTTTTTTTGGGGTTTCAAATAAAGCTTAAAATGGCTCTAAACTGCGTTTTAAGGCTAGAAAACGACATTTTAGAAAAATTATTTTTTGAGCAAAAATTTTCAAATTTTTTTGGGGTTCCAAATAAAGCTTAAAATGGCTCTAAACAGCGTTTTAAAGCTTAAAATCGACAATTTTAATTATTTAACGACATTTTTTGTTTTACTTTTTTTTGCAATTTTAGCTTCTTATATGCAAAATCACCTACTTTACTGTAGATTGTTTGCCCCAATTTTATTTCGAAAAAAGAAAAAGGAATATATAATTCATCAAATTCGTTTAAGATTAATAATATTCCAAGGTTTAAATTGATTTTAATTTCTAAAATATTTTAAACTACAAATAATTAAAAATTCTATTATCTTAAAATAGAGAAAAGAATTGGTTTGCAAGAGAATCCATTCTTAATATGGAAGCTGTAATAATAAAACACAATAATATATTTAAATTTAAAAAAAATACAAATTATGCAAATTTAAGTTTTATTTTCTTCTAGGAAAATAGAAGTCATTAAATTTATTTCTTTAGTTTATATATCCTTAAGCTAATCGGTGAGACAATAGGGCATATTTCAAGTTCATGAATCTGCATAAAAAAGATCATAATTCGATGCATCATTTGATATGTAGATCAATAGAGCAACACATTTATTGAATTGCTTTGTATTTACAAACAGTATTATGTAAAGAGTAAACTAATTAAGTATAGTTTCAGGATCTACCAACTAGTCAAAGGTTCAGATTTTTTTAAATTAGATTATTTAAAAAAAAATGGTACAAAATCAAAATATTCTAATTGCATTTAATTAAGGCTTTAGTAGAGTTCAGCCTTTTAAATCTATTTTCTTTATTCAATTAGTGTATTTGGTTCAGAATCTTTTTAATGTATTTTACATTAAAATGGACATTTTGTTAACTTAAAATTATATGGCAACAGCTACATCAAGCCAAAGAATTATTATATTAATAAAAATCAATAGTAGTGATTTTATCTGGTGCCGGTGCAAAGCTTTAGATACGGAGTAAAATAACACGACTTTAGTGAAATAAACAGAATAACAAAAAAATTTTACCATATGTAATGGTCTTATGGGGCGGCCCGGTGGTGTATACGATAGCGGCGCCGGTCTTCATACGGCAGGACCGGGGTTCGAATCCCAGCGGACCGCCTCCCCGTACGCAGGACTGACTATCAGGCTACGGGTAAAAACTGAGTCACAGAGAGCTAGCAATAGCAGGCCAAGACCTCACGAGGTTGTAGTGCCAAGGAAGAAGAGTATGGTCTTATTAGTTTATATTATTGAAAATTATTAAAATGATCAAAACCCCAAACTTTCCATCACACGCTTTTAAAGCACACTGTCATCATCATCATGCGAATAAAGTATCGCTATAATCTGTCCACCCCCTTAAAAACAACCCATCCTACCGTGGCCTAGAATTGTCAACGGCAGCGAAATCCGCAAATTAGTTTCTCACATTGTCAACGTCCGCACACACACACACAGAGTTTCTAGCCAGCAACACTTTCCCACCGCTCCATTCAAGCACCAAACTCAGACCGGTGTGGTGAGCAAGTTCGGACAGACGACGACATAGTTTTAGTGTTTGTTTGGATGCATGTTCGTTTTTTTTTTGTTTAATGCACGTTTTTCTCTGACAATTCCACACTCATTCCATTCTTCACATCCAATGTCCAATCGCTTTTCATAATTTCTTTTTTCCTTACCCGTCCACCCTCTCAAGCAACATACGGAAACTGGGTTTTCTGCCCTTTCCCGAACGCACAATGGCGATGGCAGTAGCGTGGCCACACTCCACAGCACAGCTGTCATCAGTTTTATTAGTTGTTGGCAGACTTGGCTAGCGTCGGAACCACCGACGAAGGCTTTGCTCTGGCCACACTTTTAATCTTCCTCATCATCGCACATCGCTGCCTTGCCTGCCTGCCTGCCTGCTGGGCACTGTCGGCGAAGGGTGGTACTCATTTTTCAACCGAATAAACCTCGTCCGAAAACTCGCCATGCTAGATCCGTGTTCCATTTCGATTCCGTTCAGGCTCCGGACTCGTTTCGGTTGGCATACATCCTTTTTTTGTGTGCCGTGGTTTACCGTTTTGCCTCAATAACGGACGACTGTTGCCTTGTTGGGAAGGTTTCCCCTTTATGCCGACTGCCAGGATGCAGCGAGGTGGATACGTTCCTTTCTTGGTGCGATAAATTTCTTCTACGTAACGTCGCAGCGCAGGACTGATCCGAGGACGGGAAATTTATATTGCATACTTATATTAAATATGGTTTTGCGGTTTCCGGTTAAAGCTTCCGCCCACTGTACTTGGGATGCTCGACAGTCCAGTCGAGGGTTTTGATTGTTTTTTCGCTTCGACGTACCATTGATTAGTGCCTCAGTAGTTAGAACCGGAAACCAAATCCAACCGTTTTGTAGTAAGGATTTCTGTTACAGATTCATAGCGAGAAGAACAATTATTAAGATTTATTTTGTGTGGATGCGTTAGGGTAGGTCAAGAAACAGACCGCAGTTGGTATTTGAAGCAAATGGAACAATAAATAAAGTATCTAAGCGATCTACAACCAATCCAATTACAACCATTTTTATCATAAATGTTTCTCTTTCCCATGGATTTATTAATATATTGTTGATGGCTCGATTGTTCAGTTGATTTTTTATAAATTTAAAATAAACAGTAACTAAAGAAAATGAAAATACTATGGAATATTAATGCCGAAACGGGTCATTGTGCCGGTGTCGAAAAGTTTCTGTAACGAACAGTAAAATGGATGAAATATGGTTTGCAAAAAACACATCAACAACTTCACAGGCAGATAAAACCAAAGTCAACAATGAATCATAATCCTCGAAATAAAACACGACCAACCGTAATAAAGACAATGTACGATTCCACTGTCCACCATACACGAAATGCTCGTAATCAAATGAATATTTATGAAAGCCGGACCGTAGTCCGAAGCGCGTAACAATTGTGATGATCCTTTCGAATAAGGGTGAAAGGCATAATAACAACAACAACATCCGAATGCGATACAAACACACACACCGGTACCGGCGCTGACAAAAGATTAATCTCGCGCAGGAAAGGTGGCTTGTGCCGCAGGATTTAACAGAAAATAACTCGCCTGCAGCAGATAAAACACAAATGTCACCATTTTATTGCTGTCCCCGGGGCGGAGTTGACTTGCAGGCAGTCAGTATGTGCAGTTGGTCGTTTTTTGATTTGTTTTATTTGCTGTTGAATTGGCTCTCTTTTATTGGCAAACAATTTGCTGCCAGAGCATGCCTTGTTTCCGGGTGGTGGGTACTGGACTCATTTAATAGCCGAGGTGAATAGTTAATGATTGTGGTTTTGTTTTATGTTGAAAAAACAAACAAAACACCACCTTTGATTACTTCTCTTATGGGGATAGCTTTCCTTAGTTACTACCGAAAGGGCAAGTGATAATTGTGATAAAAATAAACCACAAAGTCTCAGCCTTCTCCGTGTCGTTGGATGGTTCTTCACGTGCCTTTCTTAGTACTCGTTCTGAAGTGCGTCACTCTCGTAAAAAAGTACGAAGCTCCACACGAACACGAACTGCCCGCCCTGTCGAACGAACTGTCACGCAACAGGATCCACGCACACGAAACGACACGACATCTCCCGGGGGAAAGGTGCATCGACCGAGGTGGGGAAACGTTTTGTAAGCGACACTTTCTCCTGGGGGACGTTCCAATCCGGCACGCACGCAAAAGGCACGTCGATGTTGATGAAATGGAGAGTTTCTTGTTACCTTGTTGCTACACTAGGAGGAGTTAGAGAATGGTTTTTCGTCGCATCGTCACTTTCGGTGAGGTACTTAAGGTGTACGAAACGTCAAGAGAGTTCAATGCATGTAGGGAATGTTTTTTTAATTCTAACTCTAGTTTAGATATCCAATTTTTTTTTTTTGTTAATCTTTTTGTTTCAAGTTACGACATTAGATTAACTTTTTTATTTCGTTTGTTTAATAAACTATAACAAGATTGACTTCTGTCCATAAGTAATTATGTTTCACGGTTAAAAAAAAAAGGTTTTTTTTAATGTAATTAGATATATGGCCTGCCACTTTAAGTGATAAAAATGAACTGAGTATATTGAATCGTATTTGTACAATCTTTCAATCGACTGGTGCTAGTCGATGCTCTCTAAAATGTTGATTTAGCTTGTTCACAATTTCACGTCAGTGTTGGAAGTTCATCCGATACATCCAGTAGGACGACTAGACATGCGTCTCACAATACACATTACTAAATATTCTTCTTCTTCTTTCTTGGCCTAACGACCTCTAAGGTCATGCCTGCCATTTCTGGCTTACCAGACTAATTGATACCGCATAGTTGGTTAGTCAATAATCGTAGCCATGGTCGACTCAAACAGAGATCTTTGTACAATATTTGATTTTTGCTGCTGAGCGGTAGTCTCTCTCATAGTATGGTTAGAAGTTCTAATAAGTAAAGTAGGATCTCCGTGGCTGTCAGGCATCCGAAGCGATAATTGAGTGGGTCTTCACACGGTAGGACTGGGTATCGAATCTTGTCCAGTTATTCAGCTACGGATAATCCTTTGTCATCAAATGCCGGAAAGAAAGCAGATTTTCCGTAAAGTACACACAAAATTCTGATAAATTCTGACTGTCCAAGAACATATTTAGTCGAGCTTCGACAAGCATTTCTCTTTACCCAATTTATTTCTTTCAATGATCTCATAAACCAAGTTAAACAGTTCAGGAAAAGACGTCAATTTTTGAAAAGTTTTTTGTACTCAATATGCTCTTTATCACTACAAACCCGGAAAGACAAAAGTGTTTTGTTTAGAAGAACACATTGAGGCAATTGTTGAACTTTTTAGAGTATGAAACAAACTACTCTGTTACATTGTAACAGGTGCTAGTAGAGGCCTCCACCTTTGATAACTTCGATGGCGATATTGTATTAATATGCAAACGAGTTATTTATTATATTATTTATAATATATTTATTATCTCAAAATATATATTTATATCTCAAATATATATATTATTATCTCATATATTTATTATCTCAAAAAAGGATTTACTGGTGAAGATAATTTATGTCACTACCAATTCAAAGTAAAGGAAATAAGGATGAAATTTGAATGATTTTGCTGAAAATAGCAAAAACACATACCTCAACAAGTAACTTCTCCATCTCTCGACTGTTTGAAAATTCATACAGAATTGAACATACCACACTGCATAAAATTAAGAATACATATTCTGGATCAAGTTTTTGTTTATATCTTAAGGCCTGGCTACATGACCCGAGATGTCAAAAAGATTTCGGTTGCAAGGGGGGGGATTACCGAAAAGCTCACGTCAAAACCATCTCAGCTCGAGCAGGCGAAATCTGCTGCAACCGAGAAGTTTGACACCTGACCGTGATGCCAAAATGCGAGAAAGAAGAAGAAGAAGAAATAAATCAAAACAAAACCAACCGAAATAAAGCCAGCAAAGCACGGTACGGTGATAATAATTTATAATTTTCTTCGTAAATACGAAAACTCACTACATTAAACTGATTTTGATATAAAATTCGTGAATATTTTGTAGCAACACCGGAGGCACGTTTGTTTGTTTACAAGCCGAGCAGAGGAATGACAGCAAGCTTTTCGCTTGACGCAGCTTTGCGTGCGCAGTGGTGCACAAAACGAGGCTACACGAACCGAAATGTTTTTGGCAGTTTTTTGAGTTTTCGCTTGCACTTCTCGGTTGGCTTTTCGGTTCATGTAGCTGGCCCTTTATACCAGAACTAATCCAGGTTTAAGCTAACAAAAACCTGTTTAGCTAGAGCTAGTTGCTAGAGTATTGTGTGAGTTTAAAACTCATATCTCTTTCAAATGCTTTTTCCCAGCTTCATTGTTAGCAACAGGTATTCTGTCTGATAAATTCCAATACCTGATCGATCAACAATCAACACCTTTACACACACACAAAATAAAGTTATTGGGCCAAACAAACTTTAATTATAATGATCTCGTTTGCCGCTATTTCCAAAAAGTGTCCATATATTTAACTTCATTATAAACACACTCAACCTAACAAAAAAACACCCTCAACCTTTCAGTTGTAAAGCAAACAACACGGTGACATCCCGATGATGCTGTTGATTAATAACATAATGCCTCATGTTGCGTCGGTTAATTTAAATTTCCATTCAAACTTTGTTAGCGCCACCATTCAATCGCAATTCAATGGGGTTCGATGTATCCATTTTTTTACGCTCCGGAATTCAATCACCCTGTGCACCCGCACTGCACTTACTGAACGACAAAACCGCTTAACGAAATAATTGCTCCCAGGTGGAGGCAATGTCTCACTCACTCCAGCACTCATTTATCCGGGGGTGGGGATGTAAGCCCGGGACAATGTGAAACTATAGTATCGAAACACTGGCCCGAACGAACCCAAACAAAAAGGGTGACAAAATTTTCAGCAACATTATGTGCGATAAGGCAAAGCCTTAACCAGTGCAAAAAGCAGCACCATTTGCGCCATTTGAGTGTCGGTATGGAAATGGGAAACACGATAGCGCACTTTATACCCATCGAGCATACAGTATGGGGTCGTGTGGGGATAAAAATATGCGCAATCATTAAAAAGCCTCGACCACCTCGACGCGGCGCGGCCAGATAGCAATCAAATTGAAATTCAATAAAAATATTAAACGAAAATAAAATGTGATTTCTCGCCAGGCGTGACACTCTTTGCACCAATCGGATACCATTGCCGGTGGGAGACATTATGTTGTGACTTCATTTCATGATCGTTTTGATTGACTGTTGGAGTATGTGAAGCGAGTGTTTGTATAGGTAGCGGTTACTATGGGATCAGCAATGAAATGGGAGAAAAAATGGTATCATTAATTAATTATAGAAGATTGTTAATTCAATTTTCATTTTTCTACTAAGAATAACCTTGTTACCGCAGGCTAATAATTTTATACTTCACCATCGTTTGGATGTTGTTTAAAGGCTGTAGAACAAATTTCTTGCAAAATTGCTTAACAAAACCCTGTTTACACAATATAATTGAAGTCAGGCAATTAGTAAACTATCTGCCCCGTGCCTTCTTACATCAACCGGTGACATGATCTGCCTTGACTTTTCCGCCTTCGTTTAATTACCACGCACGCAAGGCCCGTTCGTGCCCGTACCATATTTCCTGTCCGACAATGCCCACAAAAGCTGACAAGAACACGCTACGGTGATAAAACTTGTTTTTGCTCCGCACGAAAACTTCTCCATCCAATCGGCGAATAAAACCGAGCCCGTGACAAGGCATTTGATTCGCAGTCGTCCATGAAAGACAGAACGGACAAACCATTAGCCATAGGGCCATCCTTGGCAAGGTTAAGTGCGGATCCTGTTTCTTGGTGGAGTAAATAATTCAAGTGCGTGCGTTGTCGATGCAACTTAGCGGTAGGTTTCACCGAGATGGTTCACTAAATTACATTCAGGTCCGGAAATTGTACACGCTCACTTAGTGCGACCCCGGAGAGGAGTTGTCGATTACTGTCCCACCCATAATTGTTGAGAGCCGTGACGTGAGCAAAGTTTATGGTCGTTCGTATTTATGTATCGCACGAGAGCTGAGGAAAAAATGTTGCTAATGAAAGAAGAAACATGTAATTGGTTTTTTTTTGTTTGGTCAACAGTATCTGTTAGTAGCTGGCTTGTGCGATATGAGGTTTCCTTCCTTTTTACGATAAATCTACATTAAAATGATAAGCGACGCTAATAGAGCTAGACCAAAAAAATACATCCAACTTATGCAATGCACAACTACTGCAATCGTCCTGGACAACAATTAAGGCAAAACACAAGGAGGACGTGTTTTGAGATTATTGTAGTTACCGGAATTGATCGGAATCAAAGAATTCTTCTAAATATTTGCGGATCAGACAAAATAGTCGCTACGATAGGTCAGATCAGAATTGGTGACGGAATTATAGCAACTTTCTACGTGATAACTTGTGACACATGAACGCATGATGTCACCAATGAACGCATAGAAAATGTTGATACATTCGATCGGTAGTCTTATTAATATTCTGTACGCTAACCATATTTAACAAAATCTATTTCTATCTGTATTATCTTACAGAACACTTTCAACGAAATTATAAACTCATATAAATAGGCCTACTATAGAGCAACGAGCTGCACAAATCTCACAATTCTTTTGTATAGTTTAATAACCTATTCATTAGTCACGCAGGTCATGCACAGGCGCATGAAAGAATCATTCCAATTAATTAGATAAACACTAGTAAGGAAAATAATAACTAATCTATTTTTTTAAACGGCCCGGTGGTGTATTCGATAGCGGCGCCGGTCTTCACACAGCCGGACCGGGGTTCGAATCCCGGCGGACCGCCTCCCCGTACGCAGGTCTGACTATCCAGCTACGGGTAAAATCTAAGTCACAGAGAGCTAGCAATAGAGCTAGAGCCAAGACCTCACGAGGTTGTAGTGCCAAGGAAGAAGAAGAAGAAGATTTTTTTAAACAATATTTTTAAAGTTTAGAAATTATACCGGTCGTGAAGATGAAAAATTTACGTGTGAATCGTTTGGTGTGCGCTTTAACAATGTTTATTCAGTTATTATAACTCATGCCCACAGTTAATCTCTGTAAAGTTTGGCGTATTGTTAATACTAACTGGCCCAAATGTTTTCAAGTGCTACTGAGCTACAAATATTTTTCCATTCAAATTCAAATTTAAAATGATATCTCATGACAACGCTCAAAGCATACAGCATTAAATGCATTAAACATGCAGGGAAATTGGAGAGCGTCTATAGATGAATTGTTCCAATTATTTTTAAATAACAATGTTTTTGTGACGTTTCAATAGATTTTTGTGCAATTAAACTAGATATTCCAATTAAAACAGCATAATTAAATTGTAGAGCTCAATTCAAACAAAAACCTGACAAACACAACAACAAACCTCTGAACTTCCAAACAACTATTAAACACCGAAATAAACATCATCACACCCTCGCGTGGTGACACATTTTACAACTCAATCAAATCTCAACAAATTCGCTGCGATGGTCATTGCATAAATTACATGCTGCACGTGCGACACACACTAGTGACACTGGCAGCATCCATTTCCATCTCTCCGTGGACAATAATCATCAACCGGCGGATGGACGTCCCAGCAGCAAAGCATCAAGAAAAGCATCAACCAACCGTACCGGAATGGCGTAGCGAAGCGTTAGGAATGCATGCAGCAAGTGTCCGCTTTACTGCAGTTTTTTGTGTTTGCGTTTGTTTTATTCTTCACCATTTCCCGCCAAATCTGTGGGATGGAGTGCAATTTTCCTGAAATTTCCTATTCATACCACACCGACCGGTTCGACCCAACGCGCCCATTCTCGCCATCGCACAGCGGCCAAGCGAATCATAATCCTCATCACACAAGGCGGCCCACCGACGGTCACTGACGGTCGCTGACGAAGCATTCGGTCTCCGGTTGCCATTTCCGTCCAATTTCGTTTACAAATAACTTTTTAATTAAACACCAAATGTCACCCAGAGAGCATCCTTCCCTGGGTAGAGTATTTTCGGTATGGCGGGAATGGTTGTCTGTCTGAAAGGATTTCAAGCCACCACCAATTTACTCGCTGGCTTGCCAACAAAACGCTTCTATCGCAAACGTCGTCTCATTGGACATTGGCATTCGGCGGCAGTGTTCCTGTGTGAGCAGAAAGGCATCAAAACAAAAGCAAAGATCCTCAGCCATTCCATTTCCTGGACAACACCGTACGCCACACCGTAAGCACATGCACACGAGTGTCGTATGGAAAATTAAAAGGAAATGACTGGAAAAATGCCGTCCAGAGACAAAGATTGTCTGGCTGCCACTTTTCACTTTCCCATTCGGTTTCGATCTTGTCTGTTCTTTTTTTTCGTAATTGTATAAAATGCTATAGAAAGACGCTTCTTCCAATACACATTGCAAGCTTTAGCAAATGCGAAACCAAAACCCAAAATAGCAATTTGATCGATGCCAATTTGCCAACACTCACACATATTTATCAACCATCCATATCGTGCCGATCGCACACACTCAAGCTGCGTCGGCCGCAACTCACCAGCAAGCAATTCGGCCGGATGTTTAAACACGTACCCAGTAATTTGATGATTATTCTCACGAGATTTACAGCTGCGATGAAGCGTATGGAACACCTTGCAGCACCGGGTATTAGGGTTGTGACTTCCTGAGCCTGCCGAACGGTGTTGGACACCAATGGCACGCTGGACGGTCGCTACACGGAATCTAATTTGTAAGTGCTTCCGTACCGTACCTTCCAGAAAACGTTCCGGAAGGCGTCAAGAATTAAAGCCAATGGACCGGAATGGTCCATGAAGCATCTGCATCACCGGTCTGGCCACCTGCTGAACGTGCCCACTTTTGACTTGTGGCCGTAAGGATGATAAACGCAACGAATGCATCCAAACAGGTCACCTTTTAATTAAACTGCTCATCATCGTCCTCATCGTTGGCAGTCGATAAGTTGCAGGTTTATCAACACCTGGCAACTTCGGGCGCAACTACGCACCGACCCGGTACATCAAGTGTCGTTTGAAATCAATCGGGTTCCCAACTCGGCCGGTCGGAATGTTCCCCTCGCCAGCTTCATTCCGCCCCGAGCTGGTCTCATATGGTATTTCATTTATGCGAAAGCTCGAACACAATTTAACCACATTCACGCAGCTCTCGTAGGATGCTTTGGGTAGGGTGGACCAAGGTTTTCCCATTCGTCTGGCCGTGCCTTAAATGGTTGACAGTCGTAAAATTTACCCAACAACACGCATCCGGGTGCGTCATCATCGTCATCGGCGTAGATATCTCCGGATCGAGAAGCTGTTGTACAGGAGGCCGTTTTGGGTACGGGTACTCGATGATGTAAGGTATTAGTTTGCAATCATTCGCAACCACAGGGCAATCAAACGCATACGTTATGCGTTCGACCTGATCGGAATAGTGGGTTCGAGCGGTTCGTGAAGATGGACAAAATTAAAGGAATTAGTTTTATTTCATTAAGAGTTTTGACAAGCCGAATGAGTAATATTTAGAATCTTTTTAGCAATCTTCTGTTACTGAACATAAGTTAATCAACTGTCAGAAGAAACATCTCTACTAAAAGTTCTTCGAAGGAAGAGACGGTAATGGCGATTTTCACATTGCAAAACCTATCCAGCTACAATTATTAAACAAGTCAAAGAAAGTCGGTAATGGCTGTCCGCGACCTCGCGGGGCTGTTAAGCCAATACAAAATAATATAAAGAAGTCCCCTGTTACGATCATCGGTTACTGTTAACCAAAACTTCGCGATAAAAACTACAAATGAGTAGTCCAGAGTAGAGCAATCTTCAGAGCAATCTCGTTTCCTGCAAGTCTTAATATTAGCAACCTTCGAAGAGATTATAATGCAAAAAGTTGTGAAAGCGTTGAATATTTAGGTGAACTCTGCTCCAAGTCAAGGATATTTTGATAAATTCGATTTTTGATCAGTTATTCCTTGACTCGCAGATGTTTCTGTTTCAAGACATAGCTGACAATTACCGGAAAAGTTAAATGACATCAAAGGCTCTAATACTTGATACAGAAGCCAAATATCACAATTCAGGCTGATGATATCAATTTCTTAAAGTCCATCAGGCATGAGGCACAATTGAACCAGATGATTCTAGATTTTTTTTGTACAAAAATCTAATATTATTTTATTTTTCTAATTATTCTAGCATTATGGAAATATTCTTCGAGTAACTTAAATTCTAAAAAACCATGCAAATCACATTTGTCTTTGTAGATTTTATAATTTTTGGAATCAACTATTAGTTGTTCCCACCGCAATCGACATTTTCAACCCATTGTGCTTGCAGGATCGCCATCAGCTTGAATCTATCCTCACATACGTACTACACATCTGGATCGATAATAAATTTGAACCTCCTTCCCGGACTTCCCGAACTAATACTGTGATGCCGAGGCAAAAAAGGGACGTGGTGGAAAATCTCTCGGGTAAAATTCATACAAAGTAAGCTTCTTTAAGCCGAACAGCAACCGGGGGTTTTTGTCGGAACGCCACTGGAGAAAGTTGGTCGGCAGCACCATCGGTACCAGTCACTTTTCCAGTCACTTGCCTGTCTTTTCATCTTTGACCAGGCAATGAATCGAAAAGCCCTGCCGGGGACCGGGTGAACGCTCTCGGCAATCGTTCCTTCGGTCGACACTACTAGCAAGCGAACTTGATGATTTGTACTTGTGCTGTAGGGGAGAGAATATTTCACTGCTTAGTAAATGGTAAAAATACCTTCACTTGAACGACGCGGCCCCTCCCCACACCAACCCTCGGAATGACGGGTACGTTATTGGAATCATTGTCTCACAGACATGGAGACGCACACACACACATACACCTGAACCGTTAACAACGACCGGAATAGCTATTTTCCGATTTTACACGCCCTAGGGATTTTCTGCTGCATCCTTCTGCCGGTGGTTTCCAGCTATTGAACCGGGTGCAGTTACATTTAAAATGTTTTCTATGTACCTCCTGCAGAACCTCTGTGGTGCCAGAAAACCAGAAACCCACAAAACAATCCCCAATCAAACGAAACTCGGTGAGACATTGGTAGGGCCGTCATACGACATGGGGCGATAAAACAAAACTCTACTCCATGCATGCCTGCAAGTCCGGATTCGATCCCGGAACTACACTACGACACGACACCTTGCTGCATTTTGGACGACATCAAGCCTCAGGAATGTGGAAGGAAAGCTTTGTAAAAGGGCATTGGGAGTTTTTCATCGATTGCTGCGTAGCTATTGCTGATGCTCAATAGCACCTGGAGATCGAGTTATTGGAATAGACCTTACACAACAAGCACTATAAATGGTATTTCAGGCAAAGCCGTCGGCTACACAACCCTCCCAATGGCAGTGGATTAGTGTAATCAGAAATGAAGATTAGAGATAAAAAAACGCTTCACGCACCGTGTTTGGGTGTTAAATATGTTATCTAGACGGATGATGTATATTATACGTATATAAAGGGTAAGGATTTTTTTTTTTTGCGAGGTAGGGAAAAAATGGTCTTCTTAGTCAGGACTTCAGGATGTCTTGCAAACAACTTCTTCACTATGCTGGACATCGCCAGCGCCTTGACAGAAAATTCCACTACTGATGAAGCCTAATTCAATTATCAACGTTTATCGTGACAATTATCCCAAGACGCTTGTTCTTCCGGCCGGTAACCGGAGAGCCCATTAGCAAAACAGGGCATCCATCTCAAAGGAAAAAGTATCGTTTTCTTGCAGCACCCCCATGCATCCGTCTTCATTATCCGTGGGTGCTTTAATTTTAATCTAATTTCCATGCTTAATTCCTTACGGTGCTTCCTTACACTGGAGCGCGTGCGAATCGCCGCCACCGAAAACAAAATGTCCTTTCGAACGACTTTAAAACAAAATTGTAACTAAAAGACGATTTTCTTTCGCCATTTAAAGCATGACCTTGAAGATTGGAGGCTGAAAAAAAAGGAAACGCCACCGCCAGTACGCATAATCGTTAAACTTTACAACCTTCCGACCAACGGCGACATTGTACGGAACGGTTCCGTCCAGATGGTCGCCGATTGCCATCTCAAGCAAAGGGGACCAAATTTTCCTGCGCTATTGCGTTATCTGCATCAGCTAACGGTGCTTTCAGGAAAATTAACTTACCCGAACAACCAAACATTGTGATTATCAAAATACTTTCTTTAAATTGCCAGTGTGAGATGTGTCTGCGAATCAAACAGCTGGATTAGGGTGTATTAATGGTAATATTATAAAGATTTCGATGTTTCAATTTTGAATAAATTTTGCTCTAGAAAGTTTGTGTAGATTCCATTAAATTTGTGCTGTCAATTAGCTGTAATATTTAGTTTTTTAGCATGTATTTAACATTTTTCATTAAAAAACAGATATACAGATGAACCGGGGCAGCCCGGTGGTAGATGCGACAACGGCGCCGGTCTTCACTCGGCAGGACCGGGGTTCAAGTCTCATCTGGGCCGTTTTCCCATAGTGAGGACTGACTATCCAACTATGCGGTAACAATAAGTCTAGTAAGCCAAAACAATGGCAGCCATGCTCTAAAAGAAAGAAGAAGAAATTCAGAAATAATTAATTAATCTCAAAAAAAGGGAAGAAAAAAGGTATAAATAGAGAACCATGGGAAGAGAGAAAGAAAGAAAGCAAGGAAAATTACACAATAACGATTCACTTCAACGATATACAAGTTTTTTTTATAAAACTATGTGCCAAACGTCAAAACCACCTAAAATATAAAAAATTGAAGCGTAAAACCATGTAAAACCAATCATGAAAAATTAAAAAAGTAATGGACAGAAATAAACACAATATTGTTTTCAACTGAAGCCAACATGATTTAAATGAAAAAATCTTCAAAGGTTTATTTAGAAACTTCTCCAATAAATCTAAAGATTGCCTTTTATTGCTTTACGAAACACACAACATGCATGCAACAGCAGGTGCTAGCGACGACCTCCAAGAGCGTTAACCAAAAACAACCAACACTCTTCATATGGATGTGCCTTTTCGTACCCAAAACGTCCTGCCGACGTGTGTTGCACACGGGTGACAAACTTCGGTGCAACGGTACAGACCGATACGTCGCCAACCATCAACCATCGCCACAGCGCCCAAAACAGCGCCAGGCACAGAGACAATTGAAAAATGCTAGCCGCGACCACAGACTCGACGGCCATTGCTATGGTAACGCGGCAACACGAATCGTACTGCACAAGCCACAGGGAAAAGGATTAAGCAGAATTAAAGTCTCCCTGGTGACGACTCCCAGTGTTTTGTTTTCATCTGTTGTCGTGCCGTTGTCGTTGTTATTGTAGTCCGATTGGTGCAGAACCATGGGAGCGGCAGCACTGGAGATGGCTCAAAATGCCGTCATCCCCACGGTCACGGTTGTCACCGGCAGCGTTTCCGCTGCAAATCAGTACGCGAGCGAGCGCAACAAAAATCTGTGCCATAGAGTGGTGAAAGCTACCAGGCGGAGTGAAACTTTCCCGACGGGGTTCATCCGTAACGTGCCCCATCTCTGGCGATGGTGATGACGATGATAGTGATGACGCTACCATTGCACACCACCGGTAAGGGTTGCGGGATATGATGGGAAAAGTTGGCAATATTTTTTCATTTCCGCGCTTCAACACGTTCCACAGTAGTACGCGTGATGTAGTCCCGTGGAGCGTATGAAAGACTAAAAAAAAGTCTATGCACAGTCGTAGTCAAAGTGATATCTTTTCCTTGATGCAAAACTTTCTGTTTTAAGGAATAATTTTGTTACTTAAAATGTTCTAATAGTAATTCTTTATTATTGAACAAATTGCTTTCAGTAGTGGCTGCGATTAAATTCACTAGAACAATCATGAAATCTTGGCATGAAGAGGATTTCAGGAGATGATATGACCTCCGATGAAGTTATTATTTGTTATATTATTGAAAGGAAATTTTTGAAGCTTATTTAAGGACGTTCATACATTCAATTGTTTAAATTGGCAGAAAATGCATTAGAGATTTGAACGATTAACCATACACGGTACGATGTTTTGCTAAGCATCCCTTTATAAAATGACAAATATTGTTTGCACTTTCTAAAGGACTTAACATGTATTATACATGCCTTTTGATCGAGTTATATTTATTTAATGCAGCACACGACCATCTCTATGGAATAAAGAGCTTTCTTAAGGGATTGCTGTTGTATATTTTTATACTCATTTTATTCGTACTAATCAACTCTGCCCTCTTTTTTATTTCGACGTGCATTTTATGGTTGGATTAAGTTGTTCAGAGATTTTCTCCTTGTCCAGTGTCCTCCTAACTATTGACTAATTACAAAAAACTGTCCCTGTACCTGCAAACATGTTGCTTACATGAACTCCCTTCCACTAATCCTAAAAACAAATACAGCTTCCCCCAGCTTTTTGACATCCGGCTGTAAAACCCAACAATTCCCCATTACATATTTACATTCCACTCTAGACAGAATCGTTAAGTTTTACATAGCTTTCTTGCAAACATTTCTACAAACAGATTTCCAGTTTCCACGCACACCAGATTTACTGTTAAATGACGTGTATTGAGATTTATGCTTTCAATTCATGGCGCGCATCAAGCGAAATCATTCCACCCACTTCCGGTTAATTGTTTGCACCCGATGAAAATGCCGCCAAAGCGACAAAGCTGTCCTGAATGGTGAAGTGAAGAAGTAACGACGCAAGAACAACAAAAAAAAACACATCAATTTCATTTTCTCATTTGAAAATAAATTGAAATCTTTTTTTCGTTCTCTCTTTTTGTTCAATGAGCCCATACTAAGCGTAGAAGATTTTCCCCGGAAGCAGGTCAAAGAAATGGTCTGATTTATTTGTAACACGAACAGGAAAACTAACCCGAATCCGAGGCGCAGTGATTGTTTTCGTCGTTAAATTTTCGCCTTTCGTTTTTTTCTGTGGACGTATAGGCGCAATTTAAAAACTAAGAAGCTGAAATTTCATCCTAACATGCTTCAGCTTCCAAAAATCAGCGCGCCAAGGATCGTTCATTAACGGCGAAAAGGAACAGTGCAAAAGGGCGCAACAAATCGATCGTATGAACGGGCGTTTGGTTGTAGCTGGTGGTAGAAGGAAATGATGGTAATATTTTACACTTAGCATCAGATTTATTTGCAATCGATTTGTTTCCCGGAGTGCAGTGAGGATGAAAGTTAATGCTGAAGTTTTTTTTTGTTGGAGCGTTGAAAAACGATTTCGATGCTAAATGCAAATTTCTTTAACTTTAAACGGTTCATTTGCTTTCGAAACCAGTTTCTTGTTGTACACAAGGCGAAAGATAAAGAATCAATTTTTTAACTAAAACTTGAACGAATATAAAGCGAAGATTTGGTTTATGGTTTATTATTTATTTATTTATTTGTTTATTTCTTTATTTATTTATTTATGAGCTAATTTATTTATTTATTTATTGATTTATTGATTTGTTTATTTATTTATTTATTTATTTATTTATTTATTTAGTTATTTATTTATTTATTTATTTATTTATTTATTTATTTATTTATTTATTTATTTATTTATTTAACTATTTATTTATTTATTTATTTAATAATTTATTTATTTATTTATTTTAGAATTAAAAATGCAAAAACTAAGTCTCTTAATTTAATAAATTAAATAAATTCGCTTTATTTATTCTATAAATTAAACCATATCAAATTGAAATAATTAAATTATTTCATACACTATAAAAATTAAAATATAAAAGCGCCTGATTGCACACTAGCAAACAAGACTCACTCCTAACAAACAAGCTAATCACTTCGGTAGCACAACGATCGAAATGTGACTCCATTATCAAGGCCAAATCTAATGAGGCTCTCGATGTGCAGCGTAAATCATTTACATTACCCTTCGATTTTCACCCTCGAGTTTCCTCGTTTACCGATTGTCTCTATCGATTTTCTCTATCGACTGATAAGCATGAGGCCTTCCACTACCCTTGCAGTTGTTCGCTGTTCTGTTTATTGGCTGATTTACTATCATTTTCACACTCATACACACTCGAACTATTGGAACCGAAGTGTGCATGCCGATGAAAGGAAATAAAAAAAGGAAAATTGACCCAAAACGTGCCTGCCGGAAAGAAGAAAGCAGAGTAAGAAAACTTTTGTCATTTTTTCTCTTTTTTCACATCTCTTTGTTATCTCTTTTTCTGTCTTACATTGTCCTTCCAAAAGAGAAAGCCGACAGTGACCCTGTACACAATATATGTGTTTGTGTCGTCGTTACAGGGTCGGGGAAACGTTTTTCCCCGCTCAAGAAAGCACCCCCGAGGGAGATCGCAAATGGTACGAAGGCATGGTGAAAATCAGCATAACTGCCACTCTCGTATTGCATGAATATTGAAACAAAATACGTTCGTTATGCATATCGTTATCCTGCGAAAGTGTCGAAGATTTTGTTTTTTGTTTTGGGACATACGTTCACATACGTGGCACAAATGTTGGAAGCAAAAAAGACATGGCAATGGGTACCAGAAGCAGCAGAGAATCGTAAAAATTGAGTCAAACTTCATTTTCATATCCAATCGAATTATCACATATGGGCACGGTAGCGTGCTGGGTCTTAACCTCACAATTTAGCACAGATTATACCTGTATTGTTGGCTTCGATCGATATCGGCTCTGTAATGGGGACTTTAGGGGCACTTTTGTTTTATTCTTATAAAGTTATTTCTTTCTCCGGTATTTTGGTACGTTTTACAAAATATATTTGATGTAAAAATTGTTAAAAACTTTTTTTTTCATTATTCTACTCAGCTTAATACATATTTTAAGATAAAGTAATTTTTTTAAAGATTTCGTTAATTAAAATTTGTAAAATACAAACGCTCCTCTTTAAAGCCATGTCTACCGCTATCGGTTATCTTCCAATCCTTCGTGAGCAGCTTGCACAAATACTCCTGTAAGCATCTGTACCTCTAAACCAGAGCTTCAACACTGCTTCAACTGGTTAGCAGTTTAAACCTCACCCCAAAAATGCTTCCCAAGAGAACTCAGGATGCATAAGTTATGCATCGTGTGGGAACCATAAGCAAACAAACATACTCCCAGTCTGCGAACTGGGATCGTACTACATTGGGAGTGTGTGGGAACGGCATGTAAGAATGTGCTGTTTGGAAAAGATTTATAAAGGATTAAATTTTATCTTTCACTTCGTGACCACTGGAGCGAACCTGATCTGGTTTACAGGTTGTTTGGACTATGGTTTACCGAAAATCCCACATCTTTCCAACAACACCTATTCTGTGTCTCGACTTTCGAAAGATTGATGCACTTTTAGTATCCTTATTTATGGACAGAGAAAACTTCTGTAACAGTGCATAAACTTTAGTGCAAAATATATTATCCCATTCGTTGGAAAGAAAATCATTCACTGAAACCCATCCAGACTGATCAAGCTATTGTAATCACCGCACACAATCCAATGCATGAAATGGCGAACGCTTACGCAGCACTGTCGCTTGAAATCTATTAGTCTGCGGTCAGCTGGCAGCATCATTTTGTATACAACAGCAACACAGTCACTGCGTTACGCCTCCTTCTTCACCTTCGATGGACAATGAAATGGAAAGTTCTAATTAATTGCGCCCATAAATCATGTGCAAACAATAACGAATAATTACCGAACAATGTGTCGATGAGTTATGCTCGGTCGGCGAGGTTTCCAAGCGCCACGGTTCCTTGTAAGTGTTTAGCTAGCTTAGCATTCCAATGTCATCGGTGGTGATGCTGTGTGCTGCCTTAACACGTTTAACAACCCGTTACGAATGCTTTGTTCTACGCTTGCAAAACGGCACGAAATGTCCTCATCAATCCCAAATGTAAATGTCTGCTGCACGATGTTAAGCAGTTGTGCATTGTGCCAATTGTAACAAAGCGCTACTAATTACAACAGTTTGCGTGGATCCAAGTAAGAAATATGAAGGTTTTTGTATTTCATTAAACTTTTGATGAGTAAGTTCGCAACTATTCTAACCATTTCCAGATGAATGCATTTCTTAAAATATATTTTTTTAATTTAATTCCATTTTTCCACGTGAAAACATACCTTTACCCTGATAAGGTATGGAGAACGATAAGGTTTCAACTTAAACAGCGCTGATAATGAAGCTTTCCTGTGCGCAGTGTCAACGTTTCACATACTTTCAGGCGTTTTGTAGATTAATTTTAAAAGTGATGTTCAACGAAACATCGAAAATGATTTTGTATAAAATGTTCAAACGCTAACATTTTCTTCTATTTTAGAACTCTCAAATTATCTAGACTTGATGCGCAGGTCTTCGAAAGCCCGCAAATACTACCCCAGTTGGTATGGTTAAAATTGTCAACATCAGCCAAATCAAAGAAATTTTGTGTAGTTTTTTTTCTGTTCATCACTCTCTCTTTTATTTTATTTTAAAATCCTTGAGAAGTCTTGGCTAGCCATTACTGGCTTGTACCCTACCAGATGCCATGTAAAATCTTGCAACGATATCGTCTCGACCACCAAAACGTTTAATTTAATCCTGTTTAAAAATAAAAATCGTATAAATGAACTCGTATCAACGATTTTAACAAAAACGTATGATTAAGGGGCTATTTAAGACGGTTGATGTCAACGAGATCGTCCAAGAACGCTCAAACCGTAACTTTAGTTGCTTGGTAAATTCTACAAAAAGGTATAATTTGAATCTCCACTGAATTCCACCGAATCAAAAATTAGGAATGACAAAGCTTTTTTAGCTCAGCTGCATGCCCTAAAAAAACCCCAATTGATGTTTCTGCAGAATGCAGTAAATCAAATGATTAGCTTTAGAATATTCCTAGTAACCTATCGTCTGACACCTTCCCGATAAGAACCTATCACTGTAACGACTTTTAATCTTACGCAATTGATCGCAACACCGTTCATTTTATTGCCGTTTTCTAAACAGAGTCGTTAATCGTTTTCCGTCATCAATAACAAGAAAACGGGATATAAACGATCCCACGAATTACAACGGGCCACTGTAATCCGTTGTATCATGTTTTCTATCGGCAGCGGAAACTTTGTTGCAATCGCTAACCCACAACGGCTAATCTTTGATAACGGTGGTAATCGACACCGGCAATTAGGCCAGCGTCACAACCCTGCCGTCTGATATGCTGATTGTAATCGACTGATATACCCGTTCGGTTGCAATCCGTTAACGTGATACCTAGAAAGGAATTACTGAGCGTGCACGAATGGTCCATATCATCAGCACTGTTGCTATCACGCGAGATTGTTCAATTGTGAGCCTAACGAACGATATATAAGAGAACGGGGAGAGCCACTGAACTGCAATACGAATTGGGACCAACGATCAACAGCTCTGGTACAGCATATATCCAAGATGCGCAGCCTAATCGTACTTCCCTTGCTAGTGGCCCTTGTGGCTGGAGCAACGCTTGATTTTAATCACTACTGGACTGCTCAGGAGGTAAGGCACACAACAACATTCTATCCTGATGATAAGTTTCCTAACTCCATATCTTATACTCTTGCACAAAATTCTAGATCAACGAGTACATCGATGAGTTGGTCCGCGATTTCCCAACGCTTGCGACCGCTGTCAACGTTGGTACCAGTA
The DNA here is from genome assembly GCA_002091835.1 of Anopheles maculatus. Lineage (NCBI taxonomy): Eukaryota > Metazoa > Arthropoda > Insecta > Diptera > Culicidae > Anopheles > Anopheles maculatus. The sequence goes on from KZ062849.1 coordinate 62,609, forward strand.
CCGAGGGACGTCCGATTCGTGCGGTGCGCGTCAGCAAGAACAATGTTGCCAATCGGCCGCTGGTCATCGTCGAAGCAGGATTGCGTGCACGCGAATGGATCTCTCCGATGTCCACCAACTACATCCTGCACGAGATCGTCGAACATTACTACGAGTTTGAAAACATTCTAGACAACGTCAACTTCCTGGTGGTGCCACTGGTGAATCCGGACGGTTATGAGTTCTCGCGCTCCACCAACCGCCTGTGGCTTAAGTCACGCAGCGTCAACGGTAATGGATGCTTCGGTATTGATCTCAATCGCAACTTTGGTCACCTCTGGAACACCGTTGGTGGAAGCACTGATGTAAGTTCGGCTGCAGTACGCCTTATAACGCTTGCATCCTAATATAACCTCACTTTTTACAGCCCTGCTCGGATAGCTTTGTCGGAACTGG